>NRDT01000150.1:0-12845 GCA_004124955.1 Starmerella riodocensis
GGTGACCGTGGACGTGACGAAGCCTGCGGCGATGCCCGAGAGCAAATGCGTCTGCGGCTTGACGCGGTCTGCGTCGTCGAAGAGCGGGGCGGCGGGCAGCGCGCCGGGCACGGCGCTGCCGCCGGCGGCGGCGGTCGACAAGTGGCAGCGCGCCATCCACAAGGTCGTGAAGGCCGTCGTCAGCATCCACTTCTCGAGCGTCACGCCGTTCGACACGGAGCGCACGTACGTGAGCGAGGCCACGGGCTTCGTCGTCGACGCCGCGCGCGGCATCATCATGACGAACCGCCACGTCGTCGGGCCGGGCCCCTTCCGCGGGTACGCCGTGTTTGACAACCACGAGGAGTGCAGCGTCGACGCCATCTACCGCGACCCCGTGCACGACTTCGGGTTCCTGCGGTTCGACCCGAAGGCCGTCAAGCACATGACGGTCGAGAGCCTCGAGCTGCGGCCCGAGAACGCGCGCGTCGGCTGCGAGATCCGCGTCATCGGCAACGACGCCGGCGAGAAGCTGAGCATCCTCGCCGGCGTCATCTCGCGCATCGACCGCAACGCGCCGGACTACGGCGAGATGAGCTACAACGACTTCAACACAGAGTACATCCAGGCCGCCGCCTCGGCGAGCGGCGGCTCCTCGGGCTCCCCGGTCGTCGACATTGCGGGCAATGTTGTCGCCCTCCAGGCCGGAGGCAGCTCGGTCGCCTCCACAGACTTCTTCCTGCCGCTGTTCCGCGGCCAGCGCGCGCTCGCCTGCCTGCAGCGCGGCGAGCCCATCACGCGCGGCACCATCCAGGTCAAGTGGCTGCTGCGGCCGTTCGACGAGTGCATCCGCCTGGGGCTCACGGCCGACGCCGAGGAGCAGGCGCGCCGCGACCACCCGGACACCATCGGCCTGCTTGTCGCGTCGACGACGCTGCCCGAGGGGCCGGCGTCCGGCGGCGAGGTCGAGGAGGGCGACATCCTGCTCGCCATCAACGGCGCGCCGCTGTGCCGCTTCACGGACCTCGACGCCATCCTCGACACGAGCGTCGGCAAGACCATCCGGCTCACGATCATGCGCAGCGGCGAGCGGCTCGAGCACGACGTGCGCGTCCAGAACCTGTTCGACATCACGCCGGCGCGCTTCGTGCGCGTGGCCGGCGCCGTCTTCCACGACCTGAGCTACCAGATCGCGAGCTACTACGCGCACCCGGTCAAGGGCGTGTACGTCGCGTTCACGGGCTTCTACTTCAACCCCACCGCCACCGAGGACTACACGGGCTGGGTGCTCGCGGAGCTCGACGACAAGCCGACGCCGAACCTGGACGCGTTCATCGAGGTCGTGACCAACACGCCGAACGGCAAGCGTGTCTCGGGCAAGTTCTGGCACGTCGCCGACCCGCACGCCGTCGTCACGGCCGTCGTGAACGTCAACCGGCAGTGGTCGAACGGCCCGCAGGACTTCGAGCTCGCCGTCTGCAACAACGAGACGGGGCTGTGGGACTTCACGCCGCTCGGCCCCGGCGCGCCCGAGGAGAAGCCGCAGCGCCAGTCCGCGCGGTTCGTGCCGTTGAGCCACTCGGACGCCGCGCCGGCCGTGCTCGCGCTGAACAACAGCATTGTGCGCGTGAAGATGCTGCGCCCGGCCATGATCGAGGGCTACACCATCCCGGAGACGCAGATGCACGGCTTCGTCGTCGACGCCGAGCAGGGCCTCGTGCTCGTCAGCCGCCTCTGCGTGCCCCACTACCTCGTCGACCTCACCGTCGTGGTCGCCGAGTCCGTGATTCTGCCCGCGCGCGTCATCTTCCTCCACCCGCAGCAGGGCTACGCCGTCATCCAGTACGACCCGCAGCTCATCGACGCGCCCATCCGGTCCGTGCCGCTCGCGCCGGCGGCGCGCGCGGAGACGGACCTCATCACGCAGGGCCAGCAGCTGAGCTTCGTCGGCTACGACAACAAGGGCAGCTCGTACGTCATCGACACGCGCATCGCCGACGTCGCGCCGACGCTGCTGCCCATCGGCTTCGGCATCCCGCCGCGGTTCCGCGCCACCAACATCGACTGCATCGGCGTCGACTCCTCGATCATCCCCGAGCTCGACTCGGGGCTCATCGCGGACCCCAAGACGGGCGTGGTGCGCGCCATCTGGCTGAGCTTCCTCGGCGACGTGAACGTCAACACGCGCCGCGACCGCATGTACCGCTTCGCCGTCGACGCCTCCACGATCAGCGAGACGATCGCGGAGATCAAGCGCAACCCGCTGCAGGTCGACCCGCGCTTCATCGACCTCGAGGTCAAGTCCATCAAGTTCGCGACGGCGCGCATCTGGAAGGTCCCCGACCTGTGGATCAAGCGCATCGAGGAGGAGGAGGGCTCGCGGCTGCGGCCGGAGCTGCTCTCCGTCGCGCGCGTGTCGAGCTCGCTGCAGAGCTACGTCCAGGAGGGCGACATCATCGTCGCCATCGACGGCAAGCTCGCCATCAACGTGGCGCAGCTCACGAACCTGCCCCCGCACGCCGCGCAGGCCGAGCTCACCGTCATCCGCCGCGGCGAGGAGCTGCGCATCGCCGTCCCGACCATGCGCAGCTCCGACACCGTGACGCGCACGCTCGTGTCGTGGTGCGGCATGTCCGTGCACAAGCCCCACCACGCGGTCCTGCAGCAGGTCAAGAACCCGCCCTCCCAGGTCTACGTCGTGTCGACGCACTCCGGCGCGCCGGCCAGCATGTACGACATCTACGCCACGAGCTTCGTGACCCACATCAACGGCGAGGAGACGCCGGACATCGACACGTTCTTCCGCGTCGTCAAGTCCATCCCCGACGACACGTACGCCAAGATCCGCGTCGTCAACTTCGAGGGCATGCCGTCCGCGCTTTCGATGCGCACGAACTACCACTACTTCCCGACCTGGCGGATCGACCTCGACCCGCAGACGGGGCAGTGGACCCACACGGACTGAGCGCGCGCCGCGCACGATCGATACCTGGAGTGTTACCCTCCAACCAAAACTCAAAATATAGAAGGTGGAAAGACGGCCGCACGAGAGTTCGGCCTGTCTTGGTACTGCCGGCTTCCGCGGTCGCCCTACTGTGTAATCTAGATAGAACATACCGGCGGCGCGCAGCACGCCATATGCTTTTTGAGCGCGCAATATCAGAATACGTTTATGCGCTGCTCCTGCCGCGCGAGTTATGCTTTGCGGGCGTGCCCTCTACGGGCGTGCCTCAACGGGCCCCTCACGCGCATGGAGACGCAGCGTGCCTGAATCGAGGTACGGGCAAGGGCCAACGACCAGTTGGAGAATTAATGGCGAGCTCCAGCGGAGCCATTTATGTACACTCCTATAAAAACAAGTTGGAGGAAGTGGCAGTCTGAAAGAGCAGTCCTGTCCTGCCATAATGCTGGCCGAGTCGCCAGGGCCGTCCACCGACATGTACGCGATGGTGCTGGCTAACCGGACCGCTGCGACGCGCAGAGCCGGCCCGCGCGAGCATTATTGGCGCGGAGCGCTAGCAGAAAGATAAGTCTGCTGCACCGGCGCGGCGCACAGAGGCACGCGGCTCGTTGCGGCGGCGCCGGCGCCCTCTACTTCTTCATAAACGGGAGCAGCACGTTCAGCTTTTTGTGCCTCTGCGTGTTGGCCGCCGCGACCGACCCGTTCAGGTGGCGGAGGATGCGCCCGCGCGACCAGCCAACGTTGCCGTGGCGGCGGCCGGCCTGCTTGCGCATGAAGGTGCCCGAGCCGGTCACCCACCAGCGCTTCGCGGCGCCCTTGTGGGTCTTCAGCGTGCGGCGCGCGGGGGCCAGCCCGGCCTGCACGGACTGCCACACTGTTCGAATACCAAGCATCACGGAACCTGCAAGCTGCTTGCTGTGCGCGCGCGCTCTGGGCGATTTTCTGCAGTGGGTGTGTGCGGCAGCGTTCAGGCGGCCGTCGCGGGTCTCACGTGCCGGCGCCCGGCGGCCGGACAGGCTGTGGCGCGCGCTCTGCGAAAAAGTTGGCCGCCGGTTTGAAGACCTAAACCTCGGCGAGCGGGCCACTTCCTGGCGGCGCGCGTTAGTGATCCATGGGCCAAACAATGTCCAGCTTCGCCCCCGAGTGCAGCGAGGCCAAGAAGAAGTACGACGACTGCTTCACGGCCTGGTACGAGAAGTTCCTCAAGGGCGAGAGCAACCAGAACGAGTGCCAGGCCCAGTTCGACACCTACCAGACATGTGTCCAGGCCGCAATCGCCAACAACGGCGCGCTCAAGAAGAACCTCGAGAGCGCGCGCGCGAACGCCCCGTTCGAGGACGGCGGCGCCACTAAGGAGGAGTGAACGACTCCATTGTACATAGAATTTTGATAGACGCCGCGTGCCCAGCTTGTCAGGCACTTCAAACTGCTGAGTGCGTGCCTAAAAGCGCTCCAGTCGACGTATTTGACGCGATGAGGCACTATAATACGCGGAAGCCAAGCGCGGTCACGCAACTAGTCGTGCGCCTATGCGAGTCTAGTATGTTTTAAATAGCTGCTGCATTTTTGATGTGTATCCAGGTGGGCTTCGTAAATACATAGAGAAGGGGAGCGAGCGCGCGTGAGAAGTAGCGCGCCAGCGTGCAGACGTTAGCGTTAGTCGTGGTCGTAGCGTTAATACAGGGGATTATGGAGGAGGCAAATAAATAGTGGAGGCAGTTTGCGGCAAAGCCGTCCGGTTCAAAGTGTTCCGTTACTTCAGCTGGTCGAGGTGGATCTCGTCGAGAATGCGTTTCGCGCCCTTCGCCTTCAGGTCCATGGCGAGGTCGCGGCCGACCTGGTCCGCGTCGTCGTAGGCGTACACGACCGACTCGACGACGCCCTCCACGAACTCCGTCCCGTCGACGCTGATGACCATGGCCTCGAGCGTGAGCAGGGCCGTCTCGACGGCATACTTCGAGCGCACGCCAATGGGCACGCTGCAGCCGCCCTCGAGCGAGTGCATGAGGCTGCGCTCGGCGCGGCAGCGCAGGTGCGTGGGGCGGTGGTCGATGCGGCTCACGAGCGCGCCTATGCGCTGGTCGCCCGTGCGGATCTCGATGCCGAGGGCGCCCTGGCCAACGGCGTAGTACATGCCGGGCCCGTCGAGGTACGACGTGATGCGGTGCTCGAGCTGGAGCCGCTGCAGGCCCGCGGCAGCGAGCACGACGGCCTGGAAGGGCTGCTCGGGGTCGTCGCACTTCGAGAGCCGCGTCTGCACGTTGCCGCGGATGCTTTCAAAGATGAGATGCGGGTACATGCGGCGCAGCATCGCCTGGCGGCGGATCGACGACGTGCCGACGACCGAGCCCGCGGGGAAGTCGTCGAGCGTCACCCAGCTCGAGCCGGCCTTCACGCACAGCGCGTCGCGCGGGTCGTGGCGGTCGGGGATCGCGCCGAGGTCGCAGCCGTCGGGCAGCGTCGTGGGCATGTCCTTGAGCGAGTGCACGATGATGTCGAGCTGCTCGAAGTTCGGCACGCGGTTCAGCAGCAGCATCTCGAGCTCTTTTGTCCACAGCGCCTTGCCGCCGAACGAGTACAGCGGCCGGTTCTGCACGTTGTCGCCGAGCGTCGAGATGGCCAGCACGGGGAACGACAGGCCGGGATGCACGTCGCGCAGCTTGTCGGCGACAAAGCGGCTCTGCACCACAGCGAGCTTCGACTTGCGCCCGCCGACCTTGATCCGCGCGCCTTCCTCGTCGAAGTCGTAGCGGTCGGGCGTGTCGAGCCGCTGCGGCTCGTACGTGTCGTCGTACGCGGGCGCCCCGTCGAAGCTGCCGGGATCGGCGCCTTCGTAGCTCGGCGTCGGGGGCCGAGTTTCTACGGGTGTGGGAGGCAGCGACCGTGAGGGCTCCTCCATTGCGTATTCTTTTTGCATCGTGAGGGGGGGGGAAGCGGCGGGTGTCTAACGCGCTGGCACGACGGGGTATGCGATTGAAAAGGGGGAGCTGCGGCTACGGGCGACAGGAGGCGGCGGCACGCAGCGTATGCAATGAGGAGAGTAACACAAGCTAGAACGAGCGGGTCCCGCACACAGTTCCAGGTTCTGTCTGCGGCGAAGGAATGAGCGTACCGATCCGGATCGGACTGACGATAGAAAAGGGTCCTAAAAGTGGGGTCCTCGTGATCAGCGCTGTGGCCTGAAATTTCGTCCTGCAGCGGTAAGCCCAATTTGCTAATCTGTGATACGTCCCGGCCGGCCCCGGGACGCACCTAGGGCACGCTCTAGGCAGAGTCATGCCCCCCACGGCTTCGGGCCCAGCCTAAAAGGCACGCATGTGACCCGATCATGTGCGCCGGCACATGGGGGACGGGGCCCGCGGGAGGGTGTGGTGTCATGTGGGTGCATTATCAGCGAACCTTCGGCAACGCATTGTCGGGAACTGACCCGCCAGTGGGCTTGCCGCGCACGCAGAAGCAGCGCCCTTACCTCGGGGCTTGATCCGCTTTACCACCGTCCCCATTGGGCTTGACACCGAAGGCAATATAGCTCATTGGCCCGCGCTTGTTGAATCGGCCTCATTTCATTAGGCGGGGGCCAGACGCTGCTCCCGCGGGACGGTGCGCTGTTTTGAGAGTCGCTCTCTGGCGGCGTCCGTGTGAAGGGCCTGTCGGGGGTTTATGAAACCAACGCACGCCTGTGTAGTTTGTCTTGTAGAAAGGATAAGGTATTTAAGCGTACGTAGACCAGGGTCCGTGCTTCTAACTTGCATTGTTGGGGAGGGAAGCACATAAGAGTGCTGACTTCGTCACCTTGAGGCCATTCATTGTTTTTGTGCGCCGGTCCCGGGCGTGTGTTGAACCCTCATCCTCGAAGGGCTCTCGCTTGTGCGAGGCATTTGTGAAGGCTTCATGAAAAGAACGCACTGAGCGCACATAGCTAATGCGGGGCAGCGTCCAACCTTCTGAGCTTGATACATCAGTTTATATATTTCCCACAAGCACTGACATGACTGCGTGCCACAAATAGTCTGCGCTGCAGTGAGCCCTTCGCCGCGTGCACTGCTGCAAACCGTTTTGAGGATGCGCCTATTACTCTCTGCTCGTCAGTGCGGCAGCGCGGCCGTGCGGCCAGCATGGCAAATGGCGCGCCTACGCCGAACCGAGCCAGTCGCGTTTCAAGTAGTGGGTCTAGCAGAAATATGCAGTTTATCGTCTTAAATCATTAGTTTTACACATGTACATGGCGTTTGGGAGCCAATGAGTATATGGCGCCGAGCCTCCGCGAGTCCTGATTGGCTCTCCGGCATGAAAACGCTGATCTCGCGCTGGGAAGTCCCAACCAGGCTGGCCGCTGCACGCGAGAGGCCCACAGCCTGCTGATCGAGATCCACAGCCACTGAATAATAGCTTCACCTTTCCGAGTAGAGCGCGCAAGTGCGCATAATGTCTAAAAGGCCCCGCGGTCACCGGCGGTACTTGGCGGTACCTGGCGGCGGAGCCGAGGCCTGCGCAGTCGCGGCGATTAGCTGAAAAGGAGACCAGAGTTCGGCAATGCATTGTGCCCCGCATCAGAGTCCCTCTTCAGCTCCGCGGTTGCGCAGAAACTTACCGTTCATGTCATTGACGTCGTGCATGAACGGCCCCTCGGCGGGCCCGCCCTCGCCCGGCGGCGCCTGGTCGGTGCGTCGCGCCCACCAGTACCGGTTGTCGAGCTTCTTGGTCCACTCGGGTCGCTGGAGGTGGCGCGTCCAGAACAGCCCGCGGAAGCGCCACCACGCGTTGTCGGTGCCCCACACGTACGACTCGTCCGGGAACAGCCAGCGCTCGAGCCAGCGCGTGAGCAGCAGCCCCACGAACGCGAAGCTGAACGAGAGCTCGAAGCCGATGTCGCCGCCCTTGTCGCCAATGAGAGCGCCGATGGGGCCGGTGTACCACGACTGCGACATGCCCAGCGCCGCGCCGGCGACGCCGCAGCATCCGGCGAAGATGGGCGATATGCCGAAGGGCAGGCGCACGTACGAGCTGTAGGCGTCGATGTTGTAGTTGTCGTAGCTGCGCCGGAAGAACAGGTGCTCCGCCAGTATGATGCCATAGTAGAACGAGATCCAGTAGGCGATGATGTCCATGAAGTTGCCCAGGTAGCCCTCGAACGAGTTCGCCGCGGCGATGCCGATGCCGATTGAGGCGCCCGTGATGATCACGGTCCAGATGTACTGGGGGACGCGCTCGAAGATGGGAAGGATGGCCTGCGAGGAGACCGAGAACGTGTACAGGTTCGGCACGTTGTTGGCGATAGTGGAGAGCGACAGGACCACCATGCAGACCTGGCCGAAGCCGTGCAGCTTGTCCTGGACAAGGATCATCCACAGCAGGCCGCCGGTCTGGTACTCGTTGTACATCGAGCTGTACTCGGGCGAGGTGAGCAGGCGCTGCGCGGAGAAGGCGCCGATGAGCATCGGGCACACGCTGCTGCACGCGCCCCAGAACAGGATGTAGAAGAACACCTTGAATCTGTTCGTGTTCTTCGGCTTGTAGCAGGTGTAGTCCGACGAGTAGGGGCCCCAGCCCGCGGCGAAGCCGTAGCACGCACCGCCGAACGACAACACGCCGGCCGCGGCGTTGGGGCCCTTCTTCATGGTGCCCCAGTCCATGAGCCCGTCCTGGCCGAGGCAGATGCAGATAACGAAAAACACGATCACGTTCGGGATGTACGCGTAGCGCTCGTAGAGATGCACGACGCGGTACCCGAACAGCGCGATGATGCACGACACCATGGCGATCACGAAGATGCCCGCCCACTGGGGGATCGGGTGGCCCTGGTAGTTCACCTGGTGCAGCGCGGCGACGGCGGCCACCGTGTTCACGGACGACCAGCCGATGCAGGTCAGGCTGTTCAGCGTGGCGCAGCAGCGCGCGCCGTAGCTGCCGAACCAGTAGCGCGACAGCACCATCTGGCGCATGCCCGTCGGCGGGCCGAACGTGGAGAGCAGCGCCACGGGCAGGGTGCCCAAGACGTCGAAGCAGATGATGACGGCGATCGACTCCTGGATGCCGAGCCCGAAGGCCGTGATGCCGAGAAAGCCCAGCGCGTAGGCGGCAATGACGGTGTTGGCGCCGACCCACATCGTGGCCGTGTCCCAGAAGGACTCGTCATGGCGCTCGTCCTCGGGGATGCGGGCAATGCCCTGGGCCTCGCCGCCGAGCTTCGCCATGTGGTGGTTGAAGCGGCGGAAGAAGTTCATCGTGCGCGACTTGCCCTTCTCGATGGTGCCCAGCATGTGTTCGTCGGTGCTGGACTCCGAGGACGATGCGGGCTTCTCCACAGCGGTGACGGGCGCCTTTTTCAGGTGCGCCGCGTCGGTGACTGGCATTGGTTCCTCCATCGCTAGTGTATTTTTTGTTCAAAGAGGTCGGGCGGGCAGCGCGAGCGCGAGGCGAGTTTTGGCAAGCTGGAGTGGACGGGCCCCCGACTTCGTTTTGTGCACTAGCTTGGTTTTCAGAAGATCAAGAAAAGGCGTCGGCCGCGATGGACTGAACGACTTTCGGGCTTATACGCGCACCTTCTATGGTGGAAAGAGCTGGCTAAATAGATCGTGAAGATGCGCGCACACTGCTTTCTAATCTTTTTTTTTCCGCACATAGGGCGAGCGCCGAGGGCGTCCTAGGGCAGGCAGCAGCTCCTGCGGGCGAGGGTTTACATCAAACGAACGAACACCTGTGGCATATTGGCCAGCTGAGACAATTTAGCGTGGCCGCGGCACGCAGCCGGAGGAGCGCGCCGGTGCGAGCACGCAGGTGCGCAGGTGCGCGCAGATGCCGCCGCCCGCGCGCAGTGCGCGGCCCGCAAGCTGGCCGCGTGCAGTTTTGGCGGCGCCGCGGCGTCCGCCTTTATCGCGCGGTGCGAGACATGGAGCCGCCGCGCGAACGTTTTCAGGCGTTATCAGTACCTGGCTGCTGTGCTTATCAGAATCTCTTTGAGTGGTTATCTATCAAAAACCTAGCCCACGAGGGCGAGGGTGTGACTGTGCTGCAAGAGTCTCCATCAAAGTGGCCTTGATTAGCCATCCCTGGCCCTTCCAAATGCTCCACCCACCCCCCACCTACTGCCTACTGCTCCACAAGATTAAGCGAGCAGCGCGATTAGACTTAGATGCACCTATAGAATGAGATAGTTCGGCAGGGATCGCGACATGCTATCGGTTGCGCTTTTGGGAGCGATTAAAAGATCGGGCAGAGGTTCCGACGCACTGCAGTATTTTGAAGTGCGTTGTGCTCAAAGCGCCAAACTCAGTTAATTGATGGCGCCAGTTAAGCGTAGGTAAGCGTAGGTAAGCGCAAAGCTAGTCAGAGCGCAAGCAGCAGCAGACATTAGAACCGTTAAATTACATTGCATCGAGCATTACAAATTTTTCATAGAGCGCAGTCACTTCAGCCGCGCGAAGTTCGGCACGGCGGCCGCGCCGCTCTGGACCTGCGCGGCGGCGTCGCCGTCGAGATGGGCGATGACGATGTCGGCGAGCGCCTGGATGAACTCCGGGTCCTCGTTGAGGCTCTCGGCGCGGCGCAGCAGGTCGGGCTTCTTGACCTCCTCGCGCATCTCGATGTCGATCTCGTGCAGCGTCTCGATGTGGTCGGACGTGAACGCGATGGGCACGACGACGACGCCCTTGTAGTCCGGCCGCTTCTCGAGCGTCTGGATGGCGCGCTGCGTCTGCGCGCCGAGCCACGGCTGCGGGCCGACCTGGGACTGCCAGGTGACTCGGTACGGGTTCGAGAAGCCGAGGCGCTGCATGACGGCGTAGGCCGAGGCGCAGACCTCGCCGACGTAGGGGTCGCCCGAGTTGACGACGGTCATCGGCAGCGAGTGCGCGCTGAAGAGGACCATGACGTCCTTGCGGTGCTCGGCGGGGAAGTGCTGGAGCTCTGTGTTGACGTGGCGCGCGATGGTGTTGATGAAGCCCGGGTGCGTGGGCCAGCGGTAGATGTAGGACCACTTGATCTGGCCCTGCGGGTCGAGCTCCTTCTGGCGGCGCTCGAGCTCGTTCAGGTTGCTGCGCGTGGTGCTGAAGCTGTACTGCGGGTACTGCGTGAACGCGACGGCGCGCGTGATGCCGTCGTCGAGCATTTTCTGGTACGTCTCCTCGGTGAGCGGGCGCGCGTAGCGGAACGTGACGTACGGCAGGTGCGGCGCCGTGGCCGGGTGCAAACGGTCGAGGATCTCGCACGCGCCCTTCGCCTGCGCGTCGCTGTACCGCAGGATGGGCGAGCCGCCGCCGATCTCCTCGTAGTGCTCCTCGATCGTCTTGTAGCGGCGCCACGCGATGAACTTCGCCGTGTACTCCTGGAACGGGCCGAGCGGGATGAGGTCGCCGTCGCTGAACAGGCGCAGCAGGAAGTCGTACGTCTCGCTCACGGTCGAGGGGCCGCCCATGTTCATCAGCATGATCGCCGTCTTCTCGCGCGGCGGCGGCGCCTGCTCGTGGCGCGGCGGCGTCGTCGACATGAACTGCGCGGAGGAGCGGCAGACGGCGCGCGCCGCGGCGCGGCGGCCACTGCCAAATACACTCAACATCGTCGGGCCTTGCTTGCTCCTGCTCTGCCCCCCTGCTCGCCACAGGCCTGCCGCACGTATATATACCGGGTTCCACCGGCGTGGGCCCGCGCTGCGTGTGGTGGTGCGCGCCCAACCCTTGCGCCATGCGGCGGGTCGAGAACGTCTTTTTGCTAACGGTGCCTGGGGCGCCATGTGAGCAGCGCGAGGCACGCGCGTGGTTTTCGCACGCGGGCAGCCCCAAGGCGCCCCAAGGCGCTCCGGGGCGCTTCAGCGGCGTGGTGCGCTGCACTTTTCGTGCAGCCACGCTACGCTAGGCGCCAGCACCCCCCTATTAACCGACTGCTCGCGCCACCTCCCTTCCTGCCACTAAGCAAAATAATCGTAAAACTAAATTTAGATTCAGTTTGACTTGCCAAGGCGCCGGCAACTCGCTTCCGTTTCGCGCTAGCGTAGGCGCTAGCGTTGGCCGCGCGTGGCAGCGTCCCTCGCCGTCTTGCTCGCCCTCGCCGAGCTAGCCGTATCGCTGCGCCAGACCCTGCGCAATTGGGCCCGCCTGTGTCGAGGCGGGCTCCCAGCCCCGGGGCCTCTGTAGAACTGGCGGAGATGGACGCACTCGTTCGCGGCGCGGCCCGCGCGCTGGGCGTCCCGCCGGACCTGCTGCGCATAGCGTTCTGCATTCTGGGCTCGTTTCCACTGAGCTCGCTCGTGAAGCGCATCCCGCCGCAGCGCGCCGCGCTGAAGGACGCGTGCGTGCTGGCGGCGGGCGTGTTCTTCCTGGCTGGCGTGTTCAACCTCGTGTGGGGCACGCTGCTGCTGCTCGCGCTGAGCGCGGCCACGTACGCGCTCGCCGCGGCGTTCCCCGCGCGGCCGTGGATGCCCTGGGCGAACTTCGTGCTGCAGATGGGGCTCATGCTGGCGACGCACTGCTACGAGCAGCTCGGCGGCGGCGACTTTGTGAACGATATCGGCGTGTCGGGCACGCAGATGATCGTTGTGCAGAAGCTGACGTCGTACGCGTGGGACGTCTACGACGGCACGCAGCCCGTAGACGCGGCCGCCGAGACGGCGCCGCCGAGCGATGATAAGGCTGCTGCGGCGTCTAGCACCAGCACTACGCCAGCGGCAACGCCCGCAGAGAAGGCGGCGGCCGCACGCGCCGCGCACGCGCGCGAGGCGCGCATCACGGCGCGGCCGTGCGTGCTGCGCTACCTCGCGTGGGTGTTCTTCTTTCCAACGATCATGACCGGGCCCGCGTGCACGTACATGGAGTACAGCAACTGGAGCGACGAGTCGATGTTCCGCGGCGTGCGCGGCCGCGACGGCGGCCGCGACGGGAGCCGCGAGGGGAGCCGCGACGGCGGCGCCGCG
>NRDT01000151.1:0-12661 GCA_004124955.1 Starmerella riodocensis
GGCGACCTGGCGCGTCTCGGCGATTTCGTCTTCCACGGTCAGGGCTCAACTTGGCACGAGGGCGACTCGTGGCTGTTCATACTCGTCAGCCATCACCTATTCGTATCGATTACGGTGCTCATTGCGTTAGGCGCCGCCTTGGTTGCGCTGATCACCTACGTTGAGGTGAGGCTGCTCGTGTGGGCACACATCCTTTTGGCGCGCTATCGCGCTAAACCCAGCACGGTGCAAAGCAGATCCAAAGAAGCATAAGAAGCGTGCTAAGATCCATGCCTAAGGCGCGAAAGGCGCGCACCGCTAGGGGCGACGTTGGCTGCGCACGTAAAGCTCGTCGTATTGCGCACAGAAATGCACACAAGAGTTGCACGAAAACGCGCGCGGAGCCATGCTTATTTGTGCGCGCCCCCAGACAAGCGCAGCAGCAGCAGACCCGGTTGCGCGCAACAAGGTTCGAAGCGCGCGTCGCGGGGATGCGCACGCAAGAGGATGCGGCGCGCGCGTGCGCGTGCCAATTTTGCGCTGCCGCGAAAATGTGCTTTTAGGAGCTCGGCTCACGCGGTGACACAAGCAGAGATCGGTGTTTCACCCTTCAACGCGTTCTGAGTGCACGCCATGGCATACCATGGCTCTCGCGCCCTTCCGGTTATGCTACTCGCCGCGAGATATCACAGCATCGCACGTTCATATGAGCATTGCAAGCTTCAATCTGCGCGACGCACCCAGGCGGCTCGACGCACCCCGCAAGCCACGTTCTGAATAGGGTCTGGAGCTGGAAAGAGGGGGGTGGGCACGGCCTCGGAAAGCTTCTGAACTTTTCGACTTGCGCACGGGCGTTTAGAGCGTCCCAGGCCACCACTGCTCAGACCCCGGTCTCGGCTCTCTCCGCTAGTGTCTCATATAGTAAGGAACAAGTCTAGACCTTTTCTCACAAAAGTGATAAACTTCACTCATTAACTCCTCGAGCTGCCTATCCAACTCCGTCCTTCATGGCCACGGTGGCCTATCAGACGGAGCAGCCTGTGGTTTGACCGCGAAAAGGTACATGAGTGGTGCTGTATCCAGGCGAGGTCCATAGTTGGTGATATATAACGTGCAGTATAGCGTGTAGTAGAGCGACAGCGCAACCATGGATCGGCAACCCCAATCCACCCACAAATGGGTGCGTGCGTGGTGCTCGCGAAGGCGCACGCCCAGCGGCTCGTCTCGGCAAACGTGTGCAGGCGTTTGGGCCCTCCTCCAACCGCGGCGACCAGTCGGGGTACACATCCGGCGCGACTGATCGCACCACCACCCCAGCCCTTCTCCGGCGGCCCGGCGAAGGTCCCTGCAGTCAAAAAAGCTCAACTGACCCCCGCCCTGGCTGGGGTAACCAGTCCGCACGCCAATTGAAGCCACTTTTAAGGCGGCATTCTGTTTCAGCCAGCTGAGCATTGAGACACACGTGCATTTGGGCCCAGGTGCGTTCCTAGCCTTGGTAGAGCATTATAAACGCAAGGAGCGCACGCCCACGGCGGCGCTATGTTCGCATAAACTCGCGTGGAAATTCGCACGGCTTCTGCGCCACGGCAAGGGGCAGGCACGAGGGGATCGGGGGCCCGGTGTGGCGGGCGCGCCTGTGAGGTTGAGAGTGGGGTACATTGCGTGCCCTGAGGACCATTATTCGGTAAGGTCCACTTGTAAGAGTGCTCCATGTGAACCGAATAAGCGTAGTTTCTCTCCTGCGATGCAGGAACCCTACTCCACAGCGAGGACAATTAACAAATACTGCAGAATGTTTTAAATTCAGCATTAGTCATATCACTAATCGCAGAGACCGTCCGGCCTTCCTTCCCGTTTCTCCAGGGACCCTCCTTCGCAAAACGGATCAGTAACGCTACAATAGGGAATATCGGAACCACGTGCATACGAAGATCAGGAAGCTATAAAAGAGTGAATGGCTTTCCGATAGAACAGCACAGCAAAGACTGCAGCCTTTTGCCTTCGAAAGAGACTTAGCTCATCCTCTCCATGCCTTCCTCCATCGCCAACCTCAAGCCTGTGGGCTACGGCCTCATGAATTTCACCTGGGTCGCGTCACGCAAATTTACGCAGGAGCAGTTCGACGCGACCCTCGCGCAGGTCCTGGACGAGTCTGGCGCGTCGTCCTCAAGCCCGCTGCTGATCAATGGTGCCGAATTCTATGGCGTGCCGGAGCGGCACGAGGGCCTCCGCGTGCTTAATGGCTTCTTCCAAAACCGCCCCGAGTATGCGGACAAAGTCTATCTCAGCATTAAGGGCGGTGTCGACGACCACTGGGCCCCTGAAAACAGCCCAGCGCATCTGAATAAGACAATTGCTGTCATCGACGAGTACCTTCAGCCACTGTACGCGGCGCGCAAGGTGTTGCCGAAGAAGCTAGACCTGTTCACGCTATGCCGCGTCGGTGCCGAGCCCATTGAGGACACGATGAAGCTTCTGCTCGAGAAGCAGGCGGAGGGGAAGTTCGCTGGAATCTGCCTAAGCGAGCTCTCGCGTGACACGCTGGAGCGCGCGACGAAGGTCGGGCCCGTGGCCGCCATCGAAGTCGAGTTCTCGCTTTTCCACCGTGAGGCCGTGAACAACGGGCTGTTCGACTTCTGCGTCGCTAATCATATTGGCGTCGTGTGCTACAGCCCGCTTGGCAAGGGCCTGCTGGCCGGCCAGAAGCCGAGCGACCTCGCGAAGGACGACATGCGCCGCAACTTCGACAAGTTTAACGACCCACAGGTCATCAAGAATAACCAGGTCCTCGTTGACACCGTCGACGCCATTGCGAAGCGCCATAACCTCGCGCCGGCCCAGGTCGCTATTTCCTGGATCTCGACGCTCTCTGGCAAAACCCGTAAGGGCGTCACTTACCCCAAGCTGCTGCCGATCCCGGGCAGCACGAATGCGAGGCGCCAGATCCAGAACATCACGACGGTCGAGCTAGACGCCGAGACGCTGAATCAGCTGGATGAGCTGTTAGCATCGTTCAAGACCGCTGGCCACCGCTACAACAAGACCCTTGACCAGGCCACCTATCGCTAATCGCACCGGTGGCGCTGCTGTTTGCAGCCCATGCAGCGTGGTCGCCGCGCGCCGCTCATCATGGTGAGTGGTGGTGGTGGCGACCACCCCTCCCCCGTTTCTCTCTCAGTGTAAGGCGACCGTTCGAGTATATTTCGCTAAGTAATCTTCTGTATCGAGTGTCTAATCTTGCTTCTACGCCCCGCCTCCCCCTCCCTAGAGCTTCGAGTCAACAGATTTTCCGTCCTTGCGTAGACCCGATCTTGCACATCGTGTCGAAGTATTCCTGGCATTTTGTGGATTTGATTTGCGCAGAAACTTGCATGTACGTGTATCGCTAGCGAGGCGGCGGTTGTTGTGCGTGCCTGCGGCGCGCGCGCACGCCATCTGTGAAGATCGTCAAATGTATTCTGCTTACGTGAAGGAAGGTGCGCGGTTAGCATGCGAGCGCGCTGCTGGATAAAAGGGGAAGCGGGGGTGAGTTTAACAAGTCAGCCTACACAGAGAGGGCCCGCTGAACTCGATAGTGGGGACGCGCGACCCTGCAGCCGACCCGCCGTAAATGCCTCAACATGCATTATCAATTAGTACTTTAATCTCCGTTGTTATCGCAATTGCGAGAATTGATTACATACTACGTGAATTCCCACCATGTTATGTGGGCCTTGGGGAGCACTTCTTGGGGAGTAGGGGGAAGGGGGAGGTGAGGGGCGCATAGCCGCGCACCTCTTTGCTTTTCTGACCGCAAGGCGGCTGCAGACACACTGATCGCGAGCCCTTTTTAAATCTTTTTTAGCTTGGCAATAAAGAACACTTTGACGGCTGGCTGGCCACTGAGGTGCTACCTCTCCTGCCTAAAGAGCTCTTCTGTGCGTGAAGCCCTAGCCTCATTAAGAACATTTTTTTGCAGGAACGCCGCTGTCAATCAGCGTGGTGCCTGTGGACAGTACGTAAAACACGCTGAGCGGCGCACGGGGCGGGCAGCCCCCCCCTTGGCCAAAAGAATTTGCGTGTTAAAGGAGCTCCCCAAGCCTTCCCAAAGCAGCAGGCCGGTGATGAAGCACTCGGATAAATTGCCAGAAACGAAAGTTCCAACTGATGAGTGTGTACTAGCGCGGCAAGGGCAAAGGCGTTTTCTGCATGATACTCGATATCGGCGATTTGGAGTTCTTCAGAGTGGTCTCAGAGGCTCCTTCGCTCGCAGCGGCGTCACGCGAGCTGCACGTCAGTGCGCCGGCCGTCAGCCAGCGCGTCAGCCTTCTTGAGCGGCGCCTGGGGCTTCAGTTGCTCGATCGCGGCGACCAGAAGCACAAGCTAACCGATGCGGGGAAACTCTTGGCAATGCGCGGCCGCATCATTTTGGGCTCCATGAACGCCTTGATGAGCGAGCTGGAGTACCGACGCGGCGCACATCCCATGCCTATGCGTGTGCTCGTTCCCATGGGCTCCGCAGGGTGGTTCATCTCGCAGCAGACTATCGGCTTCATTCGGCGGCACCCCGAAATGAAGCTCAGCGTGACGCGCCTGGACACGCTACCGGGCGAGGCGCTCAAAAATGACGACTGGGACGTCATCATCTATCCTGGCAAGGTCCTGGAGGGCCTGCACTCGGAGCGCGTCGAGCAGCTCAAGCTCAGCTCGCTGCAGCTGTGGCTCGTCGCCGCACCAGTATATATCCACCGTCACGGCCGGCCAATGACGCCAGAAGACCTCAGCACCCACTGCTGCGCCGTCAACCCATATTTCTCTAGCACGGACGGCTCAAAACACCCCCCTTACATCGAGTGGCTCATGTCGAACGCCGACGGCCAGGCCAAGCATGTGAAGGTCGCCGCGCAGTACGCCAGCAACGACTATGGCCTGCTGCAGGACTGGTGCGCCTCCGGCATGGGAATCATTGCGCGACCCGAAATCAGCGTCTATCACGAGGTCATAGCCGGAAATCTCGTGCGCTTGCTGCCCGACTGGGAGCTGCCGCCAGTCGACGTCATGGCGATCTGCCGCAAACAGTCGCTGTATTTCGAGAAGGCGAAGGAGTTCGTCGAGGGCCTGCGCGTCATGATGCTCGACCGCGAGCGCCTCGAGTGGCAGAAGCTGCGCTTCGACGAGATGATGATCTACTGAACGCGCGCCGCGGCGCCGCGTCCGCCCCTCCGCCACTGCCCCTCGCCTCTCACTTCTCATGAACTCGTTCGCAGCTAACCGGGCCTATAATTGAAACCTCATCGAGCCGGCTGTCTTATAAAAACTACATCAAAGTATGATCCCTTAGAATACCATTCAGCTATCTTCCTACATTAGTCGCGCGCTCCACATGGGGCGTGTATTCTGCCTCCTCAACCGTCCCCAACTGACTTTATCTCTTAGTCCATTATTTCTACACACTTTGGCTAGTGCGTACAGCCTTTTTATTTCACCTAGCAGTGCGGCACAGCCGTCTGCCTGAAGTGCCGCTGTCTCGCTCGGCTATGGACCGGACAGGGAGCTGCAGCTTGCCACGGCAAAACACGGGAGCAGGGTTAGTGCCTACTACCCTAGAAAACCGTGACGTGCCCCACCCCCCCAGGTGCGTGAGAGTCAGACATTCAGTGGTCAGACTCGCACTCAGGTACGCAGCCAGGATCGAGCCCGCGGTGCGCGCCTGAAACCCGCCGTGCGGTAACGGCAGCCCGTCCCTGTGTCGCACACGCGGCGGGAGAACGAGCCCGGGCGGTGCGCGCGGCATTGCTCGCCCTGCTGAGGCCTATCGCGCTGGCCGCGCGACACGCCAGTGCGCGTGAGCGCCGAAGCAAGTAGCGCCGCGTGGATGAGTCCCCCCAACGGCGGAATTTATTTTGCCGGCCACCCTGCGCGCGAGTCGTGCGCGGAGTGACTCGATCGGAGTGAGTAGAGGCTAGGGTAAGGCCGGAGTGCGGGTACCGCGAGCGAGTCTCGCCTAGGCCAGGGCCTATCATGTAGCTTATCAGGAGGATCTCGCTGCATCGCTTCGCAGCGCAACGGCGGCATTTTTTCCCACCCCGATTGCAGTCGCCAGATGGGTTTCCTGGCGCAATTATTCGACGAGGTCGGCCTCGTGCGGCTGTTCAGCGCCCCGCGCGACGCGCACCTGCTGATCTTCATCCGCCTGTGGCGCCTGTTTGCGTTCGGGCAGTGCTCGATCATCATTGTGCAGTTCTTCGACGAGCTCGGCCTCTCCGCGAAGCAGACCGGGCTGTTCATGGCGCTCACGCTCATTGGCGACATGCTGATGTCGCTGATCCTGACGCACGTGGCGGACGGGCTGGGCCGGCGCAAGGTCCTGCTGTGGGGCGCGTTCCTGATGGCCGCGTCCGGCACGACGTTTGCGCTCAGCAGCAACTACTACGTGCTGCTGACCGCGGCGATTGTCGGCGTGATCTCGCCGTCCGGCGGCGAGATCGGGCCGTTCCGCGCCATCGAGGAGTCCACGCTCGCGCACATCCTGCCGCTGGACCACCGCTCGGACATTTACGCGTGGTACGGCGTGCTCGGCGGCATCGGCGCCTCCGCGGGCTCGATGTTCGGCGGCTTCATGCTCACGGCCCTGCAGCAGCAGTACGGCTTTTCCGTGCTCGAGTCGTACCGCGTGACGTTCTGGCTGTACACGCTGGCCGGCGCCGTGAAGTTCCTGTTCACGCTCGTGCTCTCGCCGGCCGTCGAGCTGGAGAAGGAGCCGGCGGGCCTCCCCACGGAGCGGACGCCGCTCAACCCGCAGCAGCAGCAGCAGCAGCAGCCGCAGCCGCAGCAGCCGCAGCCGGGCCCGAAGCCCGGCTCGGGCATCCTTGCGCGCATCATGCCGAACCTGTCCGCGGAGTCGCGCCGCATCGTGCCGCTGCTGTCGCTGCTCTTCGCGCTCGACGCGTTTGCCTCGTCGATGTCGTCGATCTCCTGGATCGCCTTCTACGTCGCGCGCAAGTTCAGCCTGCGCGACGCGACGCTCGGCACGATCTTCTTCACCACGGGAGTCATCGGCGCGTTCGCCTCGCTGGGCGGCGCGTCCATCTCGAAGCGCCTGGGCCCGCTCGTCACCATGGTTGTCACGCACCTGCCGTCGTCGTCGATCCTCATGTTCATTCCGTTTCCGTCGAACGTGCACGTCACCGTGGCGCTGCTCGTGATCCGCGCGTGCACGGCCACGATGGACGTCGCGCCGCGGCAGGTGTTCTTGTCCGCCGTCGTGCTGAAGGACGAGCGCACGGCCGTCATGGGGTGGGTGAACGTGGTCAAGACGGGCGCGCAGGTCGTTGGGCCGTACATCACGGGTCACCTCACGTCGCTCGACAAGCAGTGGGTGTGCTTCGTGCTGAGTGGTTCGCTCAAGGTGCTGTACGACCTGGGCATCCTCGCCACGTTCATGCGCGTCAAGCTCGACCGCGACGCCTGAGCCGCCTCGCGCCAGCCGCTCCGACGAGCCGCTTCGCCGAGCCGGTCGCGCTAGCCGCCTCGATTTAGTCATTCGAATGTATACACTACTATAGAACTCTTGTTGGGACTCTTGTGCTGCGCAAACGGCGCTGCCTGTATTTGCCACCGTTCGAATGCGCGCATTCACGTTATTTCTACATGAGTATGGTGCATAGCCGTGGCGCATGGCGTGGCGCATGGCCGCGGTTCAGCTTAGTGCGATAGCCTGCGCACTCGATTGAGCAGGTCTCGTCACATATACATTTTTGGAAACGCGCTTCCAGGGTGCCCTCCCCGCGTAGCCCGCTGCGTCGCCCGCTGCGTACAATTAGGCCATAGTTGGCCAGCGGCCCGGCCCGGCGCCAGGCCGGGAGGGGCCGGGCTCCCCGCGAGCAGGCTAGACCTCGTCGAGGGAGCGGCGGATGGCCTGCGACGAGGCCTGCTTGCGCCAGCACCAGACGCGGCCGTCGGCGGACGAGGCGAGCAGCAGCTGCGTGGTGAACGCGATGTCCGAGAGCGGACTCTCGCCGTACTCGTCGAAGTGCGGCCGGCACTTGGCGGCCTGGAAGAGCATGGGCGACGCGTAGCGCAGGACGCGGCCGCGCACGACGAGCTCGGTGGCGCCGAAGTGGTGCGTCTGGGTCGTGTACTTGAGCTCATTCTCGATCGCGACGTAGGGCCGCCATTTGGGCAGGGTGAGCGTCGTCGGCGTGAGGTCCCACACGATGAGCTGGAGGTCCTCGCCGACGCTGGCGAGGCGGTACGACTGCGAGTCGTCGCGGTAGTAGGGGTCGAAGGCGATGGCCTTGACCCAGGCCTTGTGGCCCGCGAGGCGCACGACGAGCTCGGCGGTGTGCAGGTCGAACACGGAGATGAGGTCGTCCTCGCCGCCGCAGCAGAGGTAGCGCGCGTCGGGGCTGAGCGCGAGCGAGAGCACGCTGCCGAACAGGCTGGGCCAGAACTCGACGAGGCGCTCCGAGTCGAGGTCGACGAGCTTGAGGTAGTCGTTGTGCGCGGCGACGATGAGGCGGCGCGGCGCGATGAACTGCAGCGCCGTGATGCGCGCGCCGGCGCTGCTCATGCGGTAGGCAGCGCGCACGGCCGTGCGCTTGCGGCCCGTCGCACCGTGGAAGCTCACGACGACGGCGCCGGCGGCGCCCGCGGCGGCGCCCGCGGCCGCGGCGTTCGCGTGGAGCGGCTCGGCGGAGTCGTCCGCGTAGACGTCGTAGACGACGACGTGGCCGTCCGCGTGCGCCGCGACGGCGAGCGACTCGCTGCCGGGCAGCCACTCGACAGCGGTGACGGGCGAGCGCGTGAGGTTGCCCGTCTTGTTGATGCGCTCGTAGCGCTGCGAGACGAGGTCGAGCCAGACGAGGTCGCCGCTGCTCATGCCGACGACGGCGTCGAGCTGCTGGACGCTGGCCGTGTGGCGGTTCAGCGAGTGGCAGAGCGGCCACGCGCGGCTGAAAAACACCTTGGCGAGGGGCTCCATGCAGGAGCCCTCCGAGGAGTAGTCGACGAGGGCCAGCGAGCGGTCGAAGTTCGTCAGCAAGAGGCACTCGAGCGGGTCCTCAAGCCGCATGCGCTTCGCGAACGACTCGAACACGACGCCGCGCGAGATGAAGGTCGACTTGTTGCTGCGCACGAGGTGCTTCGGGCGGCGCTCGGGCCGCGCGCCGCCGCGCGCGGCCGCGATCGCGCGGTGGCAGATCGGCGTTACGCGCGCGCCGCAGCTGATGTTCTCGGCGCTCAGCGGGTTGCCCATCAGGATGCTCTGAACGGGCTGCACGCTCGTGGCCGCGATGGACTGCACGGGCCGGGGCAGGCTGAGCACGTCGACGGGGACGTACTTGTCGCCGCTGGCGGGCGCCATCGTCAGCGCTGCGGGCAGCGGCGCGAGCTGGTTGCCCTTCTCGCTCACCACGGCGCCGGGCGGCCGCATTGGCCGCGACTGCGTCGACATGGCGGGTCTGTCCTGCGGCGCCGATGAACCGCACGCACAGTTTGGGGATCTCATCAGGGCAGGGGTTATGCAGTACATGTTTCGTTTAGCGTGCGCATGCCTCGCCTACTGCTTCCGCGCCGCCGCCCCGCTGCGTCGACGTGCGTGAGGGCAGCGCCGCCTGGAATATCCCGGCCGCTTGCATCGGCGCTTTTTCGTCGTCGCAGCGCCAGCCATTGGCGTAGTCAGGCCGCCCAATTTCTGAATTTGGCCGAGAAATTCATGCGTGCTCGCATGTTCGATACGCTGCGTACGAAAGCCAGTTGCGCTGCAGGCTTGGCAGCGAGAGCAGCTGCCCGCGCAGCAGCGGCCCGGGCAGCGACTGAATTCGATCTCTCGCAGAGCACAGCCTCACCCCGCACGCATACGCCTACCTGTGGAAGGACGCTCGCGTGTAGACCCGCGCCCGCTGCTCGACCGCACTTGCTCAATTGAGGGCTTCGTCTCTCGAATCTCCTGGGGATTCGAGGATTGCGTGCTGGTGACTTTCGACCAAGGCGGCCGATTCCAGCGTTCGGCAGAGGCACCTAACAACCACTAGACTGAGCTCAACACAGAGCCTGTAGGACCTTCTCGCTCTCCCGTGTTGGTCGCAGGGAGTTATCAGGCGTGCCGCACGGCCAGCGAGCTAAAAGGGAGCTTTTGGTAGTAACAAGGCGCGGCTACGGTGCGGTGAAGCCCTGCGGCAGGCGCATTGTTCTGCGCGGACCACAACATCTGTACGCCTCGAGCGGCGGCCGCGTAGCCCTCGAATGCTCGCGTGTAATGCCCGCGCATAGTGCAGGCGCATAGTGCTCGCGCATAATCCCTCGCTGAGCGCACGTGACCTGCCAGAAACGGGCAAAAGCAGGCCAAAAGCAGGCCGAAAGCAGGCTGGAGGCACCACAGACCCTAGGTGGGAGCCGCCACGGGCCCGGCTGAAGCGTCTGGCGCGGCCAGCGCGGTACCGCCACGCGCGCGCGGGCGGCCGGCGGCGACATGCGCGCAGCGGCGCCAGAACCCGTCGCGCCAGGCAGGATGCCAGGCCGCGTGTGCCTCGGCACCCGCGTAACCCCCCACCCGCCATCACCTGCAGGTCCCGGGCCTGCCCAGGACCCAGGACGCGCGACATTAGGCGGTCGGGAGCGCGGCGGCACCCCCGACGGGGCCGATCCGTTCACCACCCCGCCCGCCCAGCTCAGTGCAGCAGCCGCAGACTTGCTGCGTTCCCCCGAAAGACCGTACACAGAGCGCATTGCGACGCACGAGCTCCCGACATGTCCTTCTACAAGCTGCGCGCGCCCGGAGTGGGGGTGCTGAAGGGCGAGCTGCACGGCGGCGTGGCGAGCTTCAAGAACGTGAAGTTTGCGACCGTGACGGAGCGGTTCGGCTACGCGAAGCTGGTGGAGCCCGTGGCGGACGACATCGAGTCTGAGTGCACGCGGCAGGGCCCGCTGTGCCCGCAGACGGGCCCCTTCAACGACGACTGGAACGGCGTGCCGCCCGAGCAGTGTGCGCCGCTGGACGTGTACGTCGACGAGGCGGACTGCCTGAACCTGTGGCTGCAGGTGCCCGTGGGCGAGCACGCGAAGCTGCCCGTTGTGGTGTGGCTGCACGGCGGCTCGAACGTGGCCGGCACGCCGTACCGCGGCAGCAGCCGCGCGTTCTCGTGGCTGGAGACGGCGCGCGCGCAGGGCAAGCCGTTCATCTTTGTGGCGCCGCACTACCGCGTGGGCCTGTTCGGGTGGCTGCCGCAGGGCGCGACGCACAACCAGGCCGTGGACGACCAGCGGCTCGCCGTCGAGTGGGTGCGCCGCTACGGCGCGGGCCTGGGCGCGGACGTGTCGCGCATCACGCTGGTCGGCCAGTCCGCGGGCGCGTCGGACGCGGGCGCGCACATCGCGGATGCGCGCTCGACGGCGCTCGTCAGCCAGATCGCGCTGCTGTCCGGCCACGTCGGCGCGTCGGGCTTCGCGACGCGCGACGAGTACGCCGCGCTGGCGGCGCGCATCGCCGAGCACGCGGGCTGCGCGTCCGTCGCCGAGCTCAAGACCGTCGACTGGCGCAAGATCGTCGAGGCGCAGACCGAGCTCGGCATCAACGTGTTCGCGCCCATCGCGCCCGAGGGCGGCGCGCCGCAGGGCGCGCCGCAGGGCGCGCAGCCGCGCCTCATCGTCGGCGACTGCGCGCACGACGGCGAGTTCTTCGCGGACGTGCCGGCCGCGCGCGAGGCGACGCCCGCGGGCATCTCGACGGGCGACTTCTTCACGGACATCATCTTCCGCGAGGGCGCGAACGAGCTGTGGCGCAGCCGGCCGGGCGTCCTGCGCCACCTCTGCGACGGCGTCAACCCGTACACGCCCGCGTGGGGCAACAACCACATGGTCGAGCTCCACTACATCCTCAACGGGTACGGCCTGCGCAGCGAGGCCATCACCGCGACGCAGAAGGTGTGGACGGACCTCGTGCACATGGAGAGCCCGTGGGACGCCGCGACGCAGGCGTTCCAGATCCCGCCCGAGGGTGCGCCGCGCGTCCTCGCCGCGGACGAGGCGTGGGCGCTGCGGCCGATCCGCGCGCCGCCCTACGACGCCGAAAAGGTCAAGCGCCTCGTGCGCGGCTGGTGAGCCGGCCGCTGGCGACCAACGTACGCGGCCGGCGTGAAGCTAGCGCCCTCACCAGTGCGCTGGCGAGCGCACTGGTGAGTGCGGATAGAGGCGCCAGCCACTAACGGCGCAGCCAATGCGCGTTTTGCTGATATGCGCCCAGCCAGTGAGCATGAGCATGATTGAAGATCGCACGACGAGTGAGCGCGCAGCCTTCTAGCCTTAGATATTAAGCTAGTCCTACTATACATGATGCGCAGCGATTGAGCGCGCAGCCTTCTAGCCTTACATATTAAGCCAGCACTACTATACATGATGCGCCGTCGGCCCCACCTCCGCGACTGGCGTCTGCCTGCAGAAGGGCCTGAGTAGCGCCCGCCGAGCGCCCGCGATGTCCGCCCGCGATGTCCGCCCGCGGACTCACAGGCGAATGGCGCCCGACTCGACCTGCGCGCGGATCGCCAGCGCGGCGTTGCGCTGCTCGACGGGCATCGCGCCGAGCTGCTCCGGCGACAGCGCCATCACCTGCTGGTACATCTGCCGCTGCTCCGGAGACAGCTGGGGCGCGCTCTTGGCCGCGGGCGCCGCCGCGGGCGCCGCAGGCCGCGGCTGCGGCTGCGGCGAC
>NRDT01000152.1:0-12442 GCA_004124955.1 Starmerella riodocensis
TTATATTTTTATTAAATTACGACTACAGAGATTTGAACTCTGACACTCAATTTGGAAGATTGATGGTCTACCATTAACCTATAATCGTTGTATATATTACTTATAAATATGTAAAAAGTAAAAAAAGAAAAAAACTATAAAATTATATAGTTAAAGAATTAAATAAGTATAATATTGAAGGTATAAATAATAATAACCCAAATAATATAGGTAAGAATATTGTTCAACATAATTTGATTAAATAATCAAATGTAAATCTAGGGAATGATGCTCTAACTCATACAAATAAATACATAAAGAAACATAATTTTAAGGCAAATGAACTACCATATAATAAACCTTCAAATAAAGAATTTAAGAAAGTTGGTTCTAATGTTAAATGTATAGGGAATAAATAACCACCAAAGAATAATATTGTAGATGCTGAAGACATTAATATAACATTACCATATTCAGCTAAGAAGAAGAATACGAATGGAGCTGCAGAATATTCAGTAAAGAAACCAGCAACTAATTCATTTTCAGCTTCAACTAAGTCAAATGGAGGTCTATTTGTTTCAGCTACAGTACTAATGAAGAATAATAAAGTTAAAGGTAATAAAGGGATACAATATCAGATAACTCTTTGTGTTTCAATTAAAGCACTAAGATTTAAAGTAGATGAGAACATTAAAATAATGATATAAACAGTCGTTAAAACTAATTCATAACTAATTAATGCTGCAGTAGATCTAATACTACCTAAAAATGAATATTTAGAATTAGAACCTCATCCAGCTAATAATGAACCAAATACACCTAAACTACCTACAGCTAATGAGAATAAAATACCATATTCTAAATCACCTAAAGTTAATGCTGGACCAAAAGGAACAATTAATCAACCTAATAATGCAGTGATTAAAGTAATCATAGGACTAATTAATAAAATGAATCCATTAGATTCTTTAGGTATAATTATTTCTTTAACTAATAATTTTACAGCATCTGCAAATGCTTGTAATAATCCATATCATCCTACAGCATTAGGTCCTAATCTACGTTGAATATAAGCCATACCTTTTCTTTCGGCAACAGTTAAATAAGCAATAGTAAATAGAACACAAATAAGATAGAATAATACTTCAACGATTTCACAAATAATAGGTAAGAAATATTGCATTAAATTTGAATTAAATTAAACAAATTAAAAATAATTTGATACTATCTAAATATTAATAATATAGCAGCAATAATACTTAATAATAATATTAAACCTAAAATAATAAATATAACAGCATATTGTGTATATAATAATTCACCAATTATTTTAAATTCAATAATATCATTAAAATTAATATAATTATCATAAATAATTAAATAATTTAAATCTATATTATAATTAGTTAATATAAATAATAATAATAATACAAAACTATAAATTATTATAAATAAATCTGGAGAATAACTTTTATAATATAATTCAGAATATTTTATATTTATTAATGATAATATAAATATAAATAATACTGATATTGCTCCAACATATACTAATATATATAATAAACCTAAAACATTTAAATTTAAATTATATAATAATAATCCTAATAATACATAAAATAATATTAAATTAAATAAACTTATCATAGGGTTTATTCTTGTTAATACTATTATACTCATTATGATTAATAATATACATATAATAATTATTAAATTATTATTTAATCAATTTATTGTCTGACTTAATAATATCATATAAATTTCATTTTATTTCCATTTTTTATGGATTAGATATAAATATAAATATTTATATATTATAGAATTATAATTTTTTATTTAGTCCATGAAAGGATTCGAACCTTTTTACTCATGTTAACAGCATGATGTTTTAACCTATTAAACTACATAGACTTATATATAATATAAAGTAAAATAGAATTCAATATATTATTACTTTTATAGTAATAATATTAACTATATATAGTTGATGATATGATAAATGATAAATTATTTATCATAGGTTGAGGATATATACCTATTATTAATGTTGGTATTATTATTGCTATAAACATAAATGATTCACGTTTAGTTACATCACCTACATTATTTATATAATAATTTGTACCACCAGTTATACGATTTGTTAATTTAAATTGATATGCTGCTGATAATAATATTGCAAATGCACATATTGTTGCTATTATTGGTGATGTTCTAAATGCACCTAATGATGATAAGAATTCACCTACAAAATTAGCACTTAATGGTGTACCTATATTTGCAAATGATAATATTAAGAAATAGAAACTAAATAATGGCATTATTGATAATAATCCATTATAATATATTAATATACGTGTATGATATCTATCATATAATACTCCACCTACTGCTATAAATAATCCAGGTGATACTAAACCATGAGCTATAGATAATATATATGAACCATCAATACCTATAACATTATTAGAGAAAACACCTAAAATACATAATCCCATATGACTAATAGAACTATATGCAATAATAACTTTTAAATCAATTTGAACAATAGTTATTAAACTAACTAATATAATAGTTAATAAACATATAACATATACTAATGGTGTAAATATTAATGTTGCTTCTGATAATATTGGTAACATTCATCTTAATATTAAATATATTGTTAATTTTAATACTAAACTAGCTAATATTATACTTCCAGCTAAAGGTGATTCTGAATGAACAACAGGTAATCAAATATGTAAAGGAAATAATGGTGATTTAACCATTATAGAAATAAATAATCCTAATCATAATATTATTTGTAAATCTAATGATATTATTAATCCATTATATACATAATAATTAGTAGATTTTAATAAATATGTTGTTATACATATAGATAATAACATAAATAAACTACCAAATAATGTATATAATAATATATAATATGCAGCTTTTTCTTTATTTAAACTACCATATATACCAATTAATATAAATAAAGGTATTAATGTACTTTCAAATAATATATAATATGATAATAATTCTAATGTTATGAAATTAATTCATAATAATATACCTATTAATAATATTAATAAAATATATAAATTTGATTGATTTGATTTCATATATCATCCTGATAATATACTTATAGGTAATATTATACCTATTAATAAACAATAATATAATGATATACTATCAAATCCTAATATAATATTAGAACCTAAAACACCATTATTTTCATCAATAATTAAATTATCAATTAATTGTTCACGATTATTAATATCATATTTATATCATCATATTAAAACAATATATAATATAAATACACTAATAATTAAACCATATTTTTTAACAATATTTGATCCAAATTGTTTTATATAACCAACTCTATTACTAATTTTAGAAATTAAAATTAATAATAAATAATTAATGATTATAAATATAACTCCATAATTTATAATATTCATTTTTATTTTTTTTTTATTTAATTGTGTTTGTATAAATAACAAATGTGTAAAATAGTATATTTAATATATAATTTTATATATTTTTAATATTAAACTGCATATAATAACATAAATGAAATCATTAAACAGAATAATCCTGTAGCCTCAACTAAACCGAATCCTAAGATTGCATATGTGAATAATGCTGATCTTATGCTTGGGTTTCTAGCTGTACCATTAATTAAAGCTGCGAATACGATAGCAATACCGATACCTGCACCTAATAATCCAATAGTAGCTACACCAGCTCCTATATATTTACCTGCTAATACTAATTGCATAATAAAGTGAAAAAAATCCTATTACTATAGTCCTTTTATTTTTAAGAATATTACTTATATTAAAAATGATTTAATAATACTTTAACATTAAATTTACCATTTTTACTAATAAAATTAGATTGTGATTTAGTTAAACTAGATAAATAATAATTTAATTTAAATGGTGTATTATTATTAGATGACATCAATGTTAATGATTGATTTAATTTATTATCATTTCATGATTTTAATGCTCTAGCATTACTTTCAGAATTGAAATTTTTACCTCTATATTTTCAAATATTTCCAATCATATTTTGGTGTAATAAATATGTATAAATAAAAATATTTTTAGAGATAAAGATATTATTAAATACTAAATTATTAATATCCATTTTAGATTGAACTAAAGAATTAATATTATTTATTATATCATTTTTATTTAATTTATTTAATAATATTTTATTTAATATTTTTTGATTTATTTTCACATTTCTTATTGTATCTAATTTAGGATATACTGATAAATGTTTACTTAATGATTTACTATATATATCACTATCTAAATATTCATATGTTAATAATATAGGTTTAATATTAATATTTAAATCAACTAATTTTTTGCTTTCAATTAAATTTTTAATTAATTTTGTTATTAATAAATCATTAGGATTATATATTTTAACTATAGGTCTATATATAAATAATATAATATCATATATTTTAGTATTATTATTATATATAATTATAGGTTCTTTATATAAGATATTATGTTTAGTATCATTAAGAATATGATTTAACATATAATTAATATATTTTTTAATATAATATTTATATTTTAAATTAGATAATAAATTATTATTATTAAAATTATACATAATATTAGAATAATCTCATTTATTATTATAATTAGATAATATATTTTTATTTTGAGTATTTAAATTAATCATATTTTTATTTTGATTAATTATTAAATTTTTAACTAAATTAGTTAATATATATTTTTTATTCATATTTTAATTTTAAAAATTTTATGATATATTAATACTAATATCGTATATATTAGATTAATAATTTTATTTTGTTTAGAGCAGGGATTGAACCTACATTAATTACGTATGAGATAAATGTTTTAACCACTTAAACTATCTAAACTTTGGATGTCCTTAACATGAATTGAACATATACACCTAAAGCTTCAATTTAGTGCTCTAACCATTTAAGCTATAAGGACTTTATAAAAAGGAAGGTAATTTTCTGATATTTTCCGCAGCAGATTCATCTACCACAACTATATTTCAACTTCTCAGGAGTTTAAAATAATAAAAACTTCATAACAAAGAAAAGAAAATCGATATATAGAAGAATAAACTTTTATATATAAATTAAAATTTCTTCATTAAAAGAATAATTAATTATTTTATTCACCCAAATGATGAGTAATTAGTACCCATAACTCAAATATTCACGATATTTTACTTAAATATCATTACTGACAATTCCTACAAAATAATAACGAATTACAGTTATTAAATTATAAATATATAAATAGAAAACTAAATAATAATTAAAAGAATTTCATTATTAATAATAAATTAAACTTTATTCTTTTATTGTATTACGTGTGCAGCCCATAATATAAAAGCCATGAAGACTTGTCCTCCTCTATAAATATTAATATTGGTATTATTAATAATAGATTGAGTTCATTATATTTCACAATATGAACTTACGACAGCTATGTAGCATTTGTAAAATATGCAAATTATGGTAAGATTCTCGGGGATCATCGAATTAAGCCACATAATCCACTGTTACTGTAGTTAAACGGCCTATTGTTTTAAATTTCAATTCTGTATTATACTTTTCAGGTGGTATATTTTAAATTATCGTCAATATAAATATTAATTATTTATATTTAATATACATCGTTTACGCCTAAAACTAATTGGTTAACAAGTCCAACTTGATAATTTAGGTTTCATTATCTCAACGTCAATAAAATAACTATTTAATACTTTCATATAGTGGTTGTCTAATAAATATTGCAGAATTTGACCTCTACTTCTATTTTTCATTAAATATTTCATTTTATTCTAGGTTTTATTTTACCCGTCTACTAATCCTTTAAACCTTAAATGTAAACTACTAGCTCTAGCTGCTTAACCGAAATTTCTGGCACAGCAATTGATTAGAACTAAAATATTAAATTATTCATTATATAATTTAATAAATTAAATAGGATAAATCCTATTTATTAAAACTTTAAATTTATTTATTTAATATTAGAATATTGCTATTCTCTGATTTTTCATTAAATATTCATTTTTATAGATTACTCGTTCAAACTTTCGTTCATTGACAAATATTATTTACTGCTGAGTTCATTGAACTTTAACCATATTTCAAGGTTAACGTGACTGTTCCAACATTAATTGACAGTTAAACATATTAATGGCTTGATAATATATTACATCATCAACTACCTAATGTTATAAATAACTTGACTAAAATGAAAGTATTCTTATACTTCTTTATTGTTTATCTAATATTTAGTTAGCATTTTAGTTCATATAATTATTTTTTACTCACGTCTTCGCAACATTTTTTATAGAAATATTATACATAATACTTTATAAAATATGTCTTACTTGCATGTATTTTCATCTATACAGTAGTTTTACTGAGCCAACATCAAACTCTTTTCATTTTTTTATTATCTCTTCATATTACTTATATTTTATATAATTTTAATTATGGAGTCATCGAGATTCGAACTCGAGTTATTAACGTGCAAAGTTAGTATTTTACCAACTAAATTATAACCCCTTATTTAAGCTTTACTAGAATCGAACTAATATATCAAAATTATCAATTTTGCACTTTACCATTAAGTTAAAAGCTCTTCGAATTAAGTTTGATTCGAACAAACATCCTTTTACGTGACAAGTAAAAACTCTACCTATTAAGCTATTAATCCATGGGCAAATATAGAGACTTGAACTCTAATCTAATGTACCACAAACATTTGCTTTACCAGTTAAGCTATAATCACCTTATAATAATTAATTATTGTATTTGAATACAATATTTATATTACTTATAAATATAAGTAATATAAAAGAGATTAATATGATAAAATATAAAATAAAAGTGAAACAATTTTTAATAATACAATTTAGAGTGAATAATTTAACCTTAAATTATATTAAAACAGCTGAAAATAATCCTGTAGATAAAGGATATCATTGAGTAGAATCATGATTATTCTCTACAAATGCAAAACAAATCGGTATCTTATATGGTATTTTTGCATTATTTTCAGGATTAGTAGGATTATCATTAAGTGTTTTAATGAGAATAGAGTTAGCTTCACCTAATCCTCAAATATTATTACATAATGGTCAATTATGAAACGTATTAATTACTGCTCACGCATTATTTATGGTTTTCTTCTTAGTTATGCCAGTAACAATGGGTGCATTTGGTAATTATTTAGTTCCATTAATGATTGGTACAAGTGATACAGCTTTCCCAAGAATTAATAACATCGCTTTCTGATTCTTAGTTCCTAGTATGTTATTTGCAGTATTAAGTTGTTTAATTGATGAAGGACCAGGAACAGGATGAACTATCTACCCGCCTCTTTCATCTATCCAATCACATAGTGGAAGTTCAGTAGATTTAGCTATCTTCTCATTACACTTATCAGGTATGTCATCTATATTAGGTGCTATAAATTTAACTGTTACAATTATTAATATGCGTGCTAACGGTATGGATTATTCAAAAATGCCATTATTTGTTTGAAGTGTATTAATTACAGCAGTTTTAATATTATTAGCATTACCTGTACTTGCTGCCGGATTAACAATGCTTTTATTCGATAGAAATTTCAATACATCATTCTTCGTAGTAGCAGGTGGTGGTGATCCTATTTTATATGAGCATATCTTCTATAAGACAATAATACTTCTATCAATAATTATTTTATATATTTATTTAATAACAATTAACTCTAATAATTTAATTTTTCAAAGTAAAAACTGTAATTTAACTGAATTTTATAATGAATATAATAAACAATATCCATATAATGAAAAACCATCTAAGGAATTTTTAGAATGGTTTATAGGTTTTTTTGAAGGCGATGGCTCATTTGTAAAATTCACAAATAAAAGAGTTGCAATGGTTATTGTACAGAAAGAAAAAGAAATTTTAAACACTATTAAAAACAATTTAAAAATAGGAAATGTTCAAATACATTCCAAAAAAAGAGATATATATCAATGAGTAGTTTATAAACAAACTGATTTATATATATTGTCTCTTCTATTTAATGGAAATATTACTTTACCTATTAGATTAATAAAATTCGAGCAATTTATATCAAATTTAAATGAAACTTTAATTAAAAATAATCAAAATATAATAATATTCAAAAATGAGTGTAGATTACCTACATTACAAGATAACTGATTAAGTGGATTTACCGATGCAGAAGGTTGTTTTACAATATCTTTATTATCTAATAGTATTAATTATAGAGTACGGTATATTATATCTCAAAAATATGAAGTGAATAAATTAGTTTTAGAACACATAAATAATTTATTTAATTCAATAGGTAATGTATATCCTCATTCGGAGAAAAATAATTATGAGTTAAGAATTAATGGGTTAAAAAATTGTATTAAGATATTAGACTATTTTAATAATCACCCATTACTATCTAAAAAATCAATAAGTTTTATGAAATGAAAAGAACTAATTATTAAAATAAAAAATGAGGATCATTTAGATTCTAATAAAAGAATAGAATTAAAAAATTTAGCTAAAGAAATAAATGTATAAAAAGAAGTATTATAATAATTATCCAAAATTGGAAGAAAGGATGAGGTTTAACGTGAGTTAAAAGAATTAAATAAAACATATGCTAAAAAAAAATTAAGATTTTGTTTAATGAAATATCATTTATAAGATATTACCTTAATTCTAGTTAATGTTTATTTATAAAACAAAATATTTATAATATATGTATACTTAATTATATGAATATTATAAATATTATTAAATATTTTATAAAATTAGACATTAGCAACATTGATGGTACGGTCAACTATTTCTCTAGATATAGACCGTCAATTAATTAAGTAATTGCTACAGACTGCGTCATCAATGGGTGAATAATAAAAATTATTTGCTTAATGTACAGTCGGTCCTTTTTAAAAGAAATTTTTAATTAAAACAAATAAGTTTTAGAAATTAATTATAAAGAGTATAAAATATAATTAATTTTAAAGTGATGGATTCTTCGGGCACCCAGAAGTATATATCTTAATTGTTCCAGTATTTGGAATAGTTAGCCAAATTGTTCAAGTATATGCTAAAAAACCTATATTTGGTAAAATTGGTATGGTTTATGCCATGGCAAGTATCGGTTTCTTAGGGTTCTGTGTTTGAAGCCACCATATGTATGTAGTAGGTTTAGATGCAGATAGTCGTGCTTACTTCTCAGGAGCAACATTGATTATTGCTATTCCTACAGGGTCAAAAATCTTCTCTTGATTAGCGACTCTTTATGGTGGAACATTACGTTGAACAACTCCATTATTATATGCAATAGGGTTTATAATCTTATTTACTATAGGTGGAGTAACAGGAGTAGTATTGGCTAACAGTTCATTAGATATAGCGTTCCATGATACATATTATGTTGTGGCCCACTTTCATTATGTATTAAGTTTAGGAGTAGTATTTGGAGTATTTGGAGGTTATTATTTCTGAAGTCCAAAAATATTTGGATTATATTATAATGAAAGATTAGCTCAAATACAATTCTGAATATTATTTATTGGTGCTAATATGACTTTCTTCCCTCAACATTTCTTAGGGTTACAAGGTTTACCACGTAGATATCCAAACTATCCAGATGCATATTATGGATGAAACTTAGTATCATCATTTGGATCAATAATATCTACAGTATCAGTATGTTTATTCTTCTATATATTACATGATCAATTTGTAAATGGTGTAGCTAATAAATTTAATAGTACAGCCGTAACAAATAATAATACACCAGATTTCACAGAATCAAATATTATTTTCAATACATATGATTCAAATAAATATAGAACAAGTAATTTAGAATGAGCAACATCAAATCCAGCTCCATTACATACATTCAATACACCAGTATTACAATCATAATGATCGAATATTATAAATATAATTTTACTAAATAAAAAAAATAAAAACAATCATGTTATTAATAGGTTTATTATCATTAATTTTAATAAGTTCAAATAGTATATTTTCTTTAAAAGAATTTAAAAATATAATTCATATTAGTATATTAATTATGCTATATATGATAATAATATTAAATGATAGTACATCATTATCATTAATGAACAATGGGATATTAATATATAATAATATATTATTATTAACATCATATAATTGAATAATAAAAAATTTAGTAATAGTTTTAACAATAATATATTTAATTATGTTATATAATTATAGTGATTATTATAATAAAACAATATATATAAAAGAATATATATTACTAATATTATTCAATATATTGGGGATATATTTATTTATAGATTCAATAAATAGTATAATAATATTTATAGCTATAGAATTACAAAGTTATTCATTATATTTAATAACATCAACATATTATAAAAATGAAAGATCAGTAAGTATATATAGTTCAAAAAATGGATTAATATATTTTTTATTAGGTAGTTTAGCTTCAATATTAATATTATTTGGTTTAACAATAATATATAATCAAACAGGATTAATAAATTTAATAGATATAACATATTATTTAACAATAAATAATAATGTAAGTATAAATATATTAATAGGATTTATATTTGTATTTATAGGTTTATTTTTCAAAATAGGTTTAGCACCATTACATAATTGATTAATAAATATATATACAAATGTACCAACAATAGTAACAGTATGAATAAGTATATTACCGAAAATAAGTATATTAACATTTATATTAACATTAAATAATATGTTTGGTCATTTATTCATAAATAGTAATTTAAACTTATTCTTTCAAACATTTATAATTTTATCAATGATATTTGGTGGATTAGGAGGATTACCACAATTTAGTATAAAACGTATATTAGCATATAGTGGTTTAGCAAATAGTGGTTATATGTTATTAGCAATATGAAGTAATAATCAATATACAATATTTACATATTTATTTTATATAATCCAATATAGTTTAACACATTTTGTAATATTTATGGCAGTAATATTTATAATAATATATTATAATAACTGATTATTATTTAGAAGAAATAATAATAAATATGCAGCACCATTATCAAATATATATTTAATAGATTTAATAAATATAATAAGTTATAATAAATCATTAGCAATAGTATTTATAATATGTTTAACATCATTTATGGGTTTACCACCATTATTAGGATTTTATGGAAAATATTATATATTAATATCAAGTTTATTAAGTGGATATTGATTTACAAGTTTATTATTAATAATAATAAGTTTTGTAACAGCATATTATTATGGATATATAATAAAAATGTTATTTACAAATAATTTAAATAATGCAAATATATATAAATTAGAATTAATAAATAGTAGTAATCAGAATTATATATATAGTTATTTAATGAGTTTATTAAGTATAATTATATTATTCCCATTATTATATTTAGATATTTATCAAAATGCTATAATTTGAATAAATTATTATAATATAATTTAATGTTATATATAAATAATAGTTATTTAATATTTGCAGGATTAGTACCAGTAATAAGTTTATTATTATTTGGTATAAATAAATATTTTAGTGTAAAAAATGTATATAATCAAAAAATATCACCATTTGAATGTGGATTATCAAGTTTTAATCAAACAAGATCATCATATAATGTAGCATTCATTTTAATAGCAATCTTATTTTTACCATTTGATTTAGAAATAAGTAGTATATTACCATATAGTTTAGTATTATATATAACAAATTCATATGGATTAACAATGTTAATATTATTTACATTATTATTAATATTTGGTTTTGCTTATGAATTTAATACAAATGCTTTATCAATAAAGAAAAATCATATAAAAATGAATAATAAGATAAAAAGTTATAAAAAAATGAAAATAGGAGATTATATATCAAAATAATAAAAATAAACGAAAAGAAATATAATTTTACAATTTACAGAATATCATTAGATATAATATATTTATAGAGGTGTATAGGGTTAAAAATTATTGTTATAGAAAAGGATAAAATATTATAAAAAATATATATATATTTTTTCTTCTTTTTAATAACTAAAAATTAATACTTTTTTATTAATAAATAATTAATAACTTTACTAATAATACCTTATAAATAGAACAAATACCTAATTAATTAATTATAATATTAATTTAATTAATTAATAATATTAATTATATTAATATATTTATAATATATATATTTATTATTATTATTATTAAATAAATAATATTTATAAATTTATTAATAATATTTATAAATAATTCCTTATTATTATTATTATTATTATTATTATAAATATAAATACATACCTCCGTTTCCATCACAAAGCGCCTAGAACGCACAGGGTTGTGGCGAGGAGGGCAGCAAACAGCGGGTCTGCCGAATCACATGGCCTAACG
>NRDT01000153.1:0-12294 GCA_004124955.1 Starmerella riodocensis
CTTCCGATCTATGCGAACGGCGGCGCGGCCGGCAGCGGCGGCGCGGCCGGCGGCAGCGCCACGTCCGCGGCCTTCCAGACGCTTGTGCAGCAGACGGACGCGCAGCTGCAGGAGAGCGAGGCCGTCGCGCAGAGCATCAAGAACAGCGTCATCCCCCAGGTCGAGCTGCTGTTCAACGACCTCGACAAGCACCAGAAGACGCTCAAGAGCCAGGGCGGCAAGTCCACGAAGGAGATCGAGCGCCTGCGCGAGGCCACCACGCGCCAGCTCGAGCACCTCGGCAAGTCCGTCTCCACCGCCGGCATCGGCGCGTCGAAGCCCGAGCCCAAGAACGACCCATACACGCTGCACCGCAAGGTGCGCAGCGTCGCGGCCGAGCAGATCTGGCGCGAGAACCAGTTCGCCGAGTCGAACCTCAACGTCCAGCACAACTTCGGCTCGCTCGAGCAGCACATCATCGAGGTCCTCCAGAACGCCCTCGTCCAGCTCGACGAGCTCTCCAAGAAGTGGCACCAGACGGCGCTCTCCGCCACCGCGACCGTCCAGCACAGCTTCTCCGAGATCCAGCCCAAGTCGGAGTGGTCGCACTTCCTCAGCTCAAACCGCTCCGCGCTCATCCCCGAGGAGGGCTACCAGCGCGACCCGTCGCGCGTCACCTTCGCCAACTCCGACAACGAGACCACGAAGCCGCTCATGGAGGGCATCCTCAACCGCAAGGGCACCGTCCTCAAGGGCCAGAAGCCGGGCTACTACGTCCTCACGCCGGCAGGCTTCCTCCACGAGTACAAGAGTGCCGACTACGTCGAGGACCCCCAGCCCGAGCTCTCGCTCTACATTCCTGAGTCCGAGCTCGGCGGCCTGCCCCAGCGCGGCATGGGCGACACCTCGTTCAAGATCTCCTCCAAGGACGCCAACAAGGTCCTCACCACGCGCCACAAGTACACGTTCACCGCCACGAGCTACGACGAGCTGGCCGCCTGGTACAACGCCCTCAGCCGCGTCGCCGGCGTCACCGGCGTCGAGAACCTCGAGGGCGACGAGGACAGCGGCGAAATCCCCACCGCCGTCGCCGCGGGCCGCTCGGCGGGCGGCCCGGGCACGGCCGCGCAGTCCGCGCCGGGCACCGCCACCTACGCCTCGGGCCAGCCGGGCGCGCGCGGCCTCTCCGAAGCCACCTCCCCGCAGTACGGCACGCCGGCCCAGGGCGGCACCTCGCCCGACGCGTTCGGCACGCCCTCCCAGGGGTTCACGGGCACCGCCGGTGGATTCGAGTCGAAGTCGGCCGGCTCGAACATCGCGCAGTCTGGCCAGGGTCTTGGCCAGCAAGGTCTCGGCCAGCAGGGTCTTGGCCAGCAGGGTCTTGGCCAGCAGGGTCTTGGCCAGCAGGGTCTTGGCCAGCAGGGTCTCGGCCAGTCGGCTGGTCAGAGCATTGGCCAGCAGGGTCTTGGCCAGTCGGCTGGTCAGGGTCTGAGCGGCGGCCAGGGACTCGCTGCCGCAGGCGCTGGCGGCTTGGCCGGCGCCGGCGTCGCCGGCCTCGGCGGGCACTCGCAGTCGCACGGCCACGGGTCGCACGGCCTTTCGGACTCGCAGGGCCTTGGCTCGCACGGCCTCGACTCGCAGGGCTTCAGCTCGCCCCACGGGCCGCAGGGAACCAGCTCGCAGGGCCTCAGCTCGCAGGGCCTCAGCTCGCAGGGCCTCAGCTCGCAGGGCCTCAGCTCGCAGGGCCTCAGCTCGCAGGGCGCTGGCTCACAGGGCCTTGGCTCGCAGGGCCTTGGCTCACAGGGCGTTGGCTCACAGGGCATTAGCTCGCAGGGCCTTAGCTCGCAGGGCCTCGGCTCGCAAGGTCTCGGCAGCCACGGCGGCAGCGGCGGCTACGAGCAGGAGGCCTCGCGCGCGTACGACCAGTTCGCGGGCTCCGGCAGCAAGCACGGCGGCTCAAGCAACCTGCACGAGGGCGTGAGCAAGCAGGTCTCCGGCCTCGGCATCGACGACTCGCCGGCCCAGCAGCTGAAGCAGTCCGGCGCCTCCCACATCGGCAGCAACAACTCGTCTGGCCTTTCGTCGGGCGCGGGCGCCGCTGGTCTCGGCGCCGCGGGCCTGGGCTCTCACTCAGGCTCCGGCGCTGCGTCGGGCCTTGGTTCTTCGGCAAAGAGCTATGAGCAGCAGGGCCTCTCGGGCTCCGGTCCGAATGCGTCGCTGGGCTCTAGCGGGTTCTCCGGGCACAACGCAGGTCTTAGCTCCGAGGGCTCCAGCGGCTTCGGGTCGAAGGGTCTCGACTCGCACGGCACGAGCAGCGGCGGACACGGCTCTTCGAGCTACGGCTCTGCCGGCCAGGGCATCACTGGCCAAAGCCACGGATCCTCCGGCCTAACCTCCTCCAGCCACGGCGCCTCCTCCGGTAGCCACGGGGGCCAGTCTGTCCAGTCCGGTCAGTACGGCCAGTCTGGTCAGCACGGTCAGTCTGGTCAGTACGGCCAGTCCGGTCAGTACGGCCAATCCGGTCAGTACGGCCAGTCCGGCCAGTCCGGCCAGTCTGGGCTGAACAGCCATGCCACAATTGGAGAGGACCTGAACGAGAGCACGCTCGGCAAGAAGAGCGACAGTAAGGTCAGCAGGCACACCATCGGCGCCGACAAGAACGTTCCGGAGGCCAACACCACGAACCAGAGCCACTCCGTACCGGGTGCCCACACCCAGGGCGGCGCGTACCTGGCGAGCGGCGGCCCCAGCAGCACCGGCCAGACGGGCAGCGGCAGCAGCCACGGCACTACCCAGGCTCAGAACGCGCAGTCGGGCCTGAAGCAGTCGAACGTCCCCCGCTACCACATCTCGCCTTCGAAGGAGGCCACGCTCAAGTCCGACAAGGTCGACGGCCTGGGCTCGGGCGGCTCGTTCGGTGGCATTCCTGTGGACACGCACGCGCAGAGCAGCGCCGACAAGCAGCTCGGCCACGACGCGAAACTGGGCGTGGTGGACGATCAGGGCCGCTACGACTCCAAGCACAGGGAGCTGCACCACGGTGGTCACCGCCACGACCCGTCCCAGGGCCTCGCGGCTTCGCACTACGACAACATCCAGCGAGACCTTCACTCCTCCTCGGAGCACGGGTCTCACCACAACGCCTCGGGCGCCAACCCGAACGCGTATGGAGCTATCAATGCGAAGGACACTGAGTACAGCCTGCCTAAGGAATCCCAGGTGAGCAGCATCGCCTCGGGTAATGTCAACCCTCTGCTCGGCTCCGAGACCAGCTACGGCAGCACCAACGCGAGCTCGGGCCACTCGCACCCGCAGCACCAGCAGCACTCCCAGCCGCGCGACGTCCAATACAGCCTGCCGCAGGAGTCGCAGGTGAGCGGCATCGCCGCATCCAACGCCAACCCGCTGCTGGGCTCGGAAACGAGCTACGGTGCGCAGACTGCTCAAGGCCACAGCGGTCAGAACTACGGCTCTTCTCAAGCCTCGCCCTACGGCGCCACTTCTGGAGTTGGTTCGGGGCATCGTGCGGTGAGCGGCAACTCCGACAGCGACCGCTTCTACGGTGCTAACGAGAGCTTCGGTAGCAGTGGGGGAGCCGCGGCGCACCCTCACCAGCACGGCTCGAAGCACACCGGCCATGGATACAGCACCTCGCAGGTCAGCAATGAGACGCACTCGCATTTGGACCCGTCCAGTTCGTTGTACAGCGGCTCAAACTCGCACGGCGCATCTGCCGGGTACGGCACCGGCGCGGCCTCCGCTGTCGGTGGCAACACCTCCGCTGGCCGCGGTGGCGACCAGTACGCCGGCTTTGAAGACGCTAGTTCTGGCCCATCCGGTAGCCAGTTCTCCTCGGGCGCTGGTCAGCACGGATTGAGCCAGTCGCAAGGCTACAACGCTCAGGGCAGCAATCCTGGGGCCTACCAGAATGAGTCGTCTCAATACGGCACAGGCAACAACTCAGCCAGCTACGGCGGTAGCTCCAGCCATGGCACCTCAGGCCACCATAACGCAGAGTCCGAGAGCCATCACTCGCACAGCTCTAAGTCGGGCGGCGGTCTCGCGAGCAGTGTTGGTGGTGTTGGCGTGGGCGCCGCTGGCATCAGCGGTGCGGGCGCCGCAGCTGGGCATCATTCCGGCAGCGGTTCGGGCCATACTGGCAACCACGCCGCCTCGCACCACGGGGGCTCGGGCTTCCACGACGCAGGGTCCGACGGGAACGCGTACTCAGGCTCCAAGTCCGGTGGCGGACTTGCGAGCAGTACGGGTGGCGTTGGCACCGGCGCCGCTGGCATTGGCGGCACTGGCGCCGGTGCTACAGCCGGACACGGGTCGGGCAGCACCGCAAGCTACGGCCAAGGCTCGAGCGCTGGCTCGGGCGTCCAGGGTGGCAGCGGTTCAGGTTCAAATGAGGCCTACCGCCAGTTCTCCCCGGATACCCACAAGTCTCAGCTTGGCCAGCAGGCGGGTAGTTACTCGACCAAGGACTACTCCTCTATCAGCCCCGAGGTGGGTGGAGGCTCTGCGCAAGGCGTGAGTGGCTCATCCTACGGACCTGGTGAGGGTGCTGGTCAGGCTAAGAGCCAGACTGGCGGCCACAAGGGCTCCAAGCTCGGTGGACTCGCCGGTGGCGTCGGGGCTATCGGAGGACTCGCCGGTGCGGCGGGCATCCCGGGTGCCGGCGAAGTAAGCCAGGCCACAGGTGCCATCGGTCAGCTTGGCGGAGGTGTCGGCGGTGCCATCAAGTCGAAGATTCCTGGTTACAATGAGGCGAACCAGGCCAAGCAGGCCCTTCACGGCGATGTTGGCGGCGCGGCAAAGTCGAGAGTGCCTGGAGCTAACGAGACATCCCAGCTCGGTGACTCTTACAAGGAGATTAAGGGGGGCAACGGCGCCTCTAAAGCGGAGTCGAAGGCGGTCGGCGAAGCTGAGAAGGATGCTAGCAAGAGCTCTTCAGGCCCGAAGTCAGGTCTCAAGAAGATTGCTAATGTCTTCAAGTCATCCTGAGAGGTCATGAGTGATGGGTGAAATAGTTTTATGAGTCTAATCCAACCAATATTTCCATCTAATTATAATATATAGGTATTCCATTAAGAAACGAATAAGCGAACTACAGTAAGTTTCGCCATCTGGCTACGAATCTTTAAACTTTCAACATTCCCGTTCGAGACCTTGTAGAGGGGAATGTTTGCGGTTGGGCCTGCCTTTCTTTTCGGTCCGGTTCAACTCGAGCTTTCGGCGCGCACTTGTACGAGTCACCTCTTCTTGAGCGCATGCGGTGATGGTGCGTCACGGATAGACTAAAGCCTAGGGTCCTTGCTTAGTCTTACCGCACCAAGCCCATTCGTGCTTGTGAGACACTTTGACTATGTCGAATACAGTCTGTATGTAGTGAGACCCATTTGATGAGTTTGATTATATTAGTGCCGCTGCTTGCAGAAGGCTCGGAAAGGTACGTCCATGCCTCAGTTCGGTAGCGGATATTAACGAAGCAAACAATCCTCGAATGGGCGTGCAATGCATGAGAGTTATGCAAAAAAGTTTTATGTGCAATTTTGGGGTGATTAAGCTTGAGCGCTGCGTCCCCCGCTTCCGTTCGCCGTTCTCCGGCGCCGCCATGCATTGATCCCGTCGTGGAGGAGCTTCAGACTCATTCCGGCCTCGACTTCTATGAAGGTCACACCGAGCTTCCGTTCGACGTCCTTGTTGCGGACCTCGTCGTCAAAAAACAGCATGTCCTCGTAGGATACATGTGTATGGAGGTGCAGCTCCTGGAAGTGCCTGATTTTGGAGCCGGTTCCCCATGCAGTGAATGAGAAATAGGTACTGCTTGGTTCCCCGTCTACTTTGAGCATCGAGAGCAGGCTTTGCGCCAGTCTGGGCTGTCCCGTGCGGGAAGCGGCGCACATCTGCATATCTGGATTGTCCCTGATTTCCTTGAGGACGTCCGGGACCTCAGCATAAAAACCGAACAGGTCGCCGCTCTTGTCGTATACTTTGTCGCCCCGTTGATTGGGCCTGAGCGGCGGGTTGAGGTGGGTGTCGCACCAGAACGGCCATAGCGTATAGTCGAGGTCAAACACGATGAGTTTGGGGAATGTTTCTGTTGAAGAATGTTTGCTTCCGGCCGCGGGCATTAGCCTTTCTAGAGCTCTTGGAAACGTCGTATCTCGCTCTCTCGGAGGTCACCTCTCCGCTGCCAAAAGTGAGTAGTGGCGAGATAACACTGCGGAAGACTTTTTAGCGCGCTCCCAATCCGCCATCGCCTTCTAAAATGACGCTCCAGGCTTTTAAGCAAGTGAACCACCTAGCGTTTGGATTACTGACGCATTTGTAAACACTGTACCTCCCGTGCATGAAGCCTGCAGGATCTTCCAGTTTGACAGCTGAGTATGCAGGTGTCAGCGCCTTGACAGAGCTTAGGTGAGGGTAGGGGCTTGGTTAACCCACCATCTCCCCTCGGCCATACGTTCCGCTAAGAATTTCCCCGAGTAAAAAAAAAAGGTGTTCTAGACTTCTAGCCCAGTAATCAGGTATCGCAGCTTATCTAGATACTAAGGCACACGTCTATAGAGTCCCGCGATGCCGTTGTAAGGCGGAATGTTGCTCTAGCAGTTCCTCAGCGTATTGAAGTTTACTCCTTGCTCTGAGTTCGATCTGAAACTCATGATCGCAGATATCAAACGCCCTCAGACCATACCTAAGATTACGAGCCACCGGTTCCTCTCCATGTACAGAAGCAATCCTTTTCTCGTGCGCGTATACCCTCTCCAGTATGTACCCTGTGCATCGTGCGTGATTTTACTTAACTAAGCCGCAGGCCCCAATACCGAGGCTGTGGGGAGCACATCTTACTTAAGTATGGTTAGACAACTTGATCAGATGAAGGTTATCCAGGATCTTGTGAAAAATGTCTAGGGGGTCCAATTCTGACAGGGGTATGTCTCTCCTTCTGAAAACGTGTTTTGCGCACTTTGAAACACCCCTGGTCCCTTTTTTTTTCGCAGCGGATGCACAGGGTTCTGCATAGTTCAGTGGAGTTGCATGAGATATTTTGCGGCTCAAGAAACCTAACCGCACTTGTAACAGTTGCTTTGAGGGTACGTCAACGCACACAGCAGATATGAGCGATTCTGTGATTTCCCTTTAGAGGGGATCAGTCACTGAGAGAGATAGGCAGATATTAGGGCATAGAAATTCTTCGAAATATGAGCGATGCCCCACATATTTCGGTTTTGCCAAAGGCCGGGCTCCAAGCCCTGTGCGTAGCCGAAAAGTGTGCTGTGACCCCAATTGTGTAGCTTGCGCAATTTAGAAATAAGCGAGACTTGGTCAGCAGGTCCATGCAGTAACGGCGCGGGTTTGTGCCGTTGAGGCCTTGCCGAGGCAGGCGTGGTTCCTGCAAGAAAAGCAAAGGTTGCATTGATACAGCGGCGCATACATGCGAGCTACACAAGCTTTGCTTGCTATCTCTCTAATACATAGGTATCGAGCAACATGAGATTGCTAAATGCTGTCCATATCGCATGGTTGACGGAATAGATGGCGCTCGAGATCATAATCAAAAGAAGTCAGTGCGGCTGCGCGTGTGGTACTAGAAAGCTGCCTGATCTGCTTAGTGGAGATAGCCAGCATTGCATCTTAAACCGCCACCGACTCTCTTAATCAAGTGCCTGACTCAGCTATATGCAGGCGAACTTACGTAGACATGCAGACTTATGAATCCACACGCCCGCAGCTGACATGTGTTCGCTCTATTTATGCCATGTGCCAAATTTATGCGACTCCTAGGCAAGTCATGAGTATTTAGAATGTGGACGGTCAAGCCGGTCAAATCGGTCAAACCAGTCTAACCGAAGCCGAGTTTATGTCGAGAGCCGAATTCGATCAGACGAAGAGCACGAATGAGCTAATATGAGTTATTGATATTAAGTATAGCTAGTAAAAGTAATCTAACGTGTGTGAGTGTGTTAATGTGTGTGTGAGTTCTCGAGCCAACGAGCAGGCCCGCTGATGGGAGAGGGCCATCGAGAGGCCGGCGGTGGCGGGGCCAAACGCTATCGTGAGTCCTCAAACTCAAACACGAGATCTTTCCAGGTGCGGCATTTACCGCTCGTGTTGGCGATTGTTTCTTTGAGCGCTTTCAGCCACATCTCGCGGGCCTCAACGGTATCCGCATAGAACCCAATTGCCTCATTGTCGTCGAAGCAGACCTGAAAACTGCGGTCCTCGTATATGCACCAAAGGTCGTCGCTGAGGGTGTCCTCAACCGCGATGGCTCTCTCGAGGTGTATCAGTGCTCGCCGCTTCCGCGTGGCTTCGTGGTGGCCGATCATCTCGGTTCCGTTGAGGGTGAAGTATCTTCTGCGCCACATGCTGCCACAGTCGCCGCCTTGTTGTGTCAAAAAGCCCTCGCATTTTGCGATTCTCTTGGACCTAGCCAGCTCTAGTTCTTTTTGACACTGCTGCATGCTCATAGGGATCTGCTCACTGCCGAAAAGCTTGGGGACGTACATCATGGTAACCTGAAGCTCGCAAACAGGCCGGGGAACGCCGTTGGTCGACTTGTCCCATTCGTTGTAGAGCGGGATAGCGAAGGACTGGGCCCGCCCGTATATGTCCTTCTCATAGTGTGATTCGAAGACGTAGCCGCGGCAGTACTCGCCTCTGGGGCCAGTGATATTACGCCAGATGTCAGCGCGCTTGCGAAATTCCTTGAGGTTGCGTTCGTGCTGGATGCGGCTTCTTTCCTCCTGCTCCGCCTCCTCTTTGCGGAGCTGCCGCATTCGCTCCTCGTGTTGCGCTTTCTTCTCGTTGAAGCGGGCCTGCTGCTTCTTGCGAGGTGAGCGCATGAGCAGATTTTTCATGCTCTTGATCGGGGACTGGCCATGGGGCGGCGGCGCCGGCTGCGATTCGGCGGAGCTCGCGCTGCTGAACGACTCCTGCGGCTCGTGCCCTTGTCTGCGCGGCGGAGCGACGGGTCTTGGAGGGGGCTTGACGGGGTCCATGGACACCGCAACGGTCAGGACCAGCTGCAGGTCTGAAGCAACGGTGAGCTCGAACTCCTGGCCTATCTTGGCGCTCATCACGCCGTTGAAGCTTGGCGATGGCAGCGGGGCTGCCTCGGTGGTGACGGTCTGCAGCCCGTTGTCCAGACTGAGCGTGAATCTCGGATTACGCGGCACGTCGATAGGAAGCCCGCGCATGTTTGCGAACTTATTTATCTGCAAGAAGAGCCTGCCGCGGTCGTCTTCAGAGATGGGATCGATCTCCTCGATGGCCGGGGTGGCCGCTGCCTCCGCCGCCTTGACCGCCGCGGCCGAGGCGTGCGGCGCAGCCGCAAGCCGGGCATCGCCGAAGCGGTCGCCGTAGCCTGCTGCTTCGCCGTCGGCGTGGTCGACAGCGAGCTCCGACTCGGTGCCCGTGGTGTTGTTCAGGCAGGTTCCGCTTATGTCCGAGAGAGTGGTAACGCTAGTGGACGCCGTGTCGACGCGCTCTCGCGCGAGCTTGGCCGCATAGAATGGGTTGAGCTCACGCGGGGTCTTCCCCATGAACGGCGGCGTGCTGCCGCGGGAGGATGGCGTGGGCTGCCGGCTGCCCCGCGCACTGCTTGTGATGCTGCTTCCCGGGTCGACGAGGGTCTTGTGGCTGTGCACCACGTCGAACGCGTGCGGGGAGTCGCGTTCGATCTCGTCCGCGTCGTCCTCGGCGTCGCTGCTGTTGTCGCCATCGGCCTTGTCCGAGGGGTGCGAGTCGAGCCAGGGCGAGTCTGGGGAGAACGCGATCATCTTGAGCACGTCGTCGGGGAGGCCCTCGGCGCGCTTGACGTCGTCGTCGTAGTCGCCCGCGTCGAAGGTCCACGCGGGCTCCTCGTTGCGCATCTGTTTGCGGATCGACTTCAGGCGCTGGATGAGCAGCGGGTTGCTGCTGGGCCCGACGCTGGTCTTGAGGCCGGCGAGCCCCGCGGGCGTCGAGTCCGAGGGCGGCAGCGGCCGCGCGGAGATGGTGTTCTTGCGGGAGAGCATGCCTCCGCCGCAGCTGAACCCGGCGCCGAGGTCCATCTTGAGGTTGCTGGTGAAGTCGAGGCTGCCGATGCCGGTGCCGCTGAGGTCGATGCCGGCGATGCGGAGGGAGCCCTCTTGCGGCGCGGCGGCGGCCTTGGCAGCGACGGGCGCGGCGTCTCTACCTTGCGAGATGCCGAGGTCCTCGAGCTGGCTGTCGAGCTTAGTGTGCGGGTCTGCGCGCCGGTGCTTTGCCGCCGAGGCTTTGGCGCTGCCGCCGCTGCCGGTCTGGGCCGGCGCGAGGGCGAACGGGTTGCTGGGCTTGGCCATGCTGTCGCGAAGGGGCGCGTAGGTGGGAATGGCGGCGTCGAAGTGCGGGTCGTTGAGCTCGGCCGTGGGCTCCGAGTCGTCCTCGCCGGAGTCGTAGTAGGCCTGCTTCGCACGCAGGCACTCGGGCATGGCGAGATGTTCCTGGGAGAGCAGCGGGCCTGCGGCGTGGCGCGGCGTCTTGCCGATAACGATGTCCTGGCCGTCGAGCGAGTGGATGCCCAACGGGTTGTTGCGGAACGCAAGCCCGTCGTGGGTGCGTTGCATGGTGGCTGGCTCTGGGTCCCACTAGCGAATGGCAGGTCGAACAAGCGAGTGGCGGGTCAAGAGAGGTTTTCGCGTGCAAGGGTCGCTCGTGGCCGGTGCGTCTTTCTATTCTGGTCGACTCCGGCTAAACACAGGGGCAGAGGCCGTGGAGGGGGTAGACGAAGGCGCGCGTGCGTGCTCGTTAGAGAGAGAGCGACGAAGGAGGGCGGGGTGCAGGTTCCAAAGCGTTCTGCGTGTGACTTTCTTGGTTGCTGCTGTGGAACAACCAGGCGCGCACGAGCAGATGGGTCTGCACGGACGGCGTAGGGGATGGGCGATTATAATAGCAGGGCCCTGGCGCCGGCGAGGCGCGCGGTGTTTACCTCCTGCCCGATTAGGATATCGTTCAACAGGCTGAGTCAGCGCAGCAAAGTTAGCGGAGACGGGGCGCGAAAGGGTCCGGGGAAGGGGTCGGCGGGCGCCGGCGGGATCAGACGTCGCGCGGCGCCGTCGCCATGCTGCCTCCAGCCCCCTGTCCTCCACCTTCCGCACTGCGTCGCCGGTCTGCGCCCACAGCGCAGCCATTCCTTCACTCCTCCCGCCATTTTGCGGCAGGGCGGCCGCGCAGGCGCGTGAGGCCGTGTGGCCGCGCGCGCAGCGGCCCGCCTACAGGGGCCCTAGCCCAGTAGGGCTGCCCTCGCACGCGCTGCGCGCGCGCGCTGTGTGCGCGCAGCCACGGCTTGTTCGCGCGCGCGCGCTCGGGCTGCGGGAGCGGCCGGCTGGGCTAGGCCCGCGCCCGGCCATGGCTGGGTGCGGTCGTGATTAGTGAGTCGACGGGCCGGCGAGGCCCGCTTGGAAAACGCACGCACCCCTCTCTCCATCGACGCGCGAAGAGGGCACGGCGAGGGAGCAGCACCGAGGAACCGACGGACTTGCAGAAAGAGATGTCGGTGGCGAACTTCTCGCGGTGGGCGAACGTGGCCTCGTCGCTGGGGCGACGCAGCGTCGAGGCGCCGCCGCCCGGCGGCGCGTCGCTGGCGCTGTCTGCGTCGACGTCGCGCGCGTCGTCGCCGGCGCCGTCCGTGCCGGCGTCGCACGCGCCCGGCGACGACAGCGGCGACGGCGCCGGCGCCGGCGGCGACGATCTCGGGACGCTCATCATCGTCATCATGAAGGCGAAGAATCTGTACAACAAGCGCGCGATCTCGAAGCAGAACCCGTACTGCTCGGTGCGCGTCGCGACGCACAGCGACCGCACGCGCGCGATCACGCGCGGCGGGCAGGCGCCGCTGTGGGACCACGAGACGCGCTTCAAGCTGGGCGCGGACGAGGACAGCCGGCAGCTGAAGCTGTGCGTGTTCGACCAGAACGGCTCGACGCCCGAGATGATCGGCGACACGCTGATCCCGCTGAAGCCCGCGCTCGACGCGCCGGCGAGCGAGGGCTACGACCGCTGGTTCCCGATCTACTTCAACAAGCGCTACGTCGGCGAGGTCTATTTGGAGATGACGTTCTACCCGCGGCGGCGCGGCGGCTCGCGCCGCAGCAGCAGCCGCCGCTCGTCCGTCGCCTCGTCGTGCAGCGCCGCGCCGCACGGCGGCAGCCCGCTCCACAGCCCGCACCACAGCCCGCACCACAGCTCGCATCACAGCCCGCACCCGTGGCTCAACTATCTTGCAACAGGAGGAAGAGACCACATGGTCCAAATTTGGAACGTGAACTCGGACAGCTCGTCCACTGC
>NRDT01000154.1:0-12277 GCA_004124955.1 Starmerella riodocensis
GGGCATGCCGGCCGTCTCCGCGGCCATCGCCGCGCTCGCCGCCGCGGGCACCGTCTTCAACTTCAAGCGCCTCGCGCACACGCGCCGGGGACCGCTGCCGCTGCCGCTGCCGCCGCTGCCGCCGGCGCCAGAGCTGCCGTCGCCGACGCCAAACGCGTCCGGCAGCGTCTCCGTGAGCCGGATGTCTTTGTCAATAAGCTTCATCAGCGCCAGCACGCTGGAGTCGCTCTGCGCCGTGTAGAGCGCCGACTCCGGGTCGTCGATCGCGTCCTGCAGCGTGGTCACGTCCTTCTTTGGGATGTACAGCTGCGCGATCGTTTGCAGGAACCCGCCCGCGCCCTCCTTCTGGTGGGGCACGAGCTGGTACATCACAAACTCGCCGAGATCCTCGTCGAGCCCCTCGGCAATGCCTTCGGGCAGATACGAGAAGATCTGCGCGGCGGAGTCCGAGTGGCTCGCCACAAACGGGTAGTTCAGGGGGTACTTGAATCCGACCTGCACGAGCCGCTTCGACTTCTCGCTCTTGGGCGCCTCCTGGGGGCCGATGGCGTACGGCAGGCTCGCGCTCGTCGTCGTGGCCGCCGCCGCCGTCGTTCCCGACGCCGACTCAGTTCCCGACGGGGCTGCCGCACCGCCGGGCGGAGCGCTGGCGCTCGTCGTGGCCGGCGTAGGCTCCGGCGCCGCCGTGACCAAGTTTGTGGGCAGGAACTGGGTTGAGTTCGGCTGTTCGGCGCTCGCCGGCGTGCCCTGGGCCGCGCTTCCGGCCGGCGCCGCGGGCGTCCCGGTGGCCGTCGCGCCCGAAGCAGTGACGGTCGCCGGCTCGGTCTCTGCGGCCGTCGACGTCGCTTCCGTAGCCGTGGTGCTCGACGCCGCCGCCGGCTTGTCCGTCACGGTGACTGTATGCCTTGTGGCGCCGCCGTCCTCGGACGTCGTCCTCGTGTTCGCCGCGGCGGTACTGGCGGGGCTCTCGACGAGAGACGTTGTCACGGCCACGTCAGTGCTCGTGCCAGCGCCGGCGCTCGTGCTAGCGCTCGTGGCAGCGCTCGTGGCTGCATCCGGGCTGGCGCTTACGCCTGCGCTCTCAGCGGCGCTGGCAACGGCGCTGGCAACGGCGCTGGAAGTGGCACCAGCTGTGGGGCCAGCGGCAACGTCGGTAGTGGCACTTGTGGTGACCGCCTCGCCTGCGTCGGAGCTGCTGGAGCTGAGGCTGATAGTTGCCACAGGCTCGGGGCCGACGCTGGTGGTGGACGGGGCCGCGGCCGCGCTCGAGAGTATTATTGTAGGCACGCTCGTCGCAGTCGCGGTCACAGGGACGGCAGGGCCGCTCGTGGTCTCCGCACCGGTAGGCGATGCGTCGGCACTGGTCGCCGTGGGCGGCGGGTACGGCACAACCACCTCGGATGAGGAAGGAGCGGCCTCGCTGGTCGCGATTGCTGCTGAACTAGGCACACCAGCCGTCGGCTGCGACTCGGACGCGACGGACTGGGTCGTGCCCACTGTCGCGCTCTCCTGAGGGACCGGCCCTGGCGTTTCGGTAGCCGACGTCAGCGGCGGCTCCGTCGGCGGCGCCGTCGTGCTGGACACCGTGTCCGGCACTGGGGTCGCCGGCCGGTCAGGCTCGTTGGGCGCCAGCGAGCTCGGTGTAGCGGTGGTCGTGCCTTTGAAAAGCGTCGAGCTCGCAAGCGTATCCTCAGCAGACACGGACGTCGACGAAACCGCCGCCACCGAGGTGACCCGCGGGGGCGCTGGGGTCAGCGTGGTGGAGACTCCCGTCGGCGCGCCCGTGACCTCCGTCGTAGCAGAAGTCGAGGGCGGGATGTACGGAAGCGCCGTCGACGTCGTGGGCTCTACGTAGGGTGGAGCCGTCGACGTCGTTGTGGACCCCCAGTGCTTCTGCGCGCGCGAAGAGGTGCTCGCAGTCGCCTGGGGAGGCGCAGTCGTCTCACGCGAAGCAGGCTTGCCCAGATTGAGCCCTTGAGACGAAGACTCGCGGCCGGATACTGGTGTCGCAGTCTCCGGCGCGCTCGCCTCTGTCGTCTGAGGGTACTGCGTGCTCGGCGAGGGCTGCGAGGGCTGCGAGGGGTGGCTCGATACAATGGGGAAAAAGTCCGGCGGGACCACAGCCTGGCTGCTTTTGAAGTTCGCGCTCCCGTGGGAGTGAGAAAGCCTGGTGGCCGCTGCGGCCGGCGCAGAAACGCCGGTCGTCGTCGTCAAGTCCTGCCAGATCCAGAAGGAGCTGCTGCTGCTGCTGCTGCCGGGCGCCGACCGGCTAGCGGATGCGGCGCTAGGGCGCTTCGAAACGGACGCCTCAGGTGGCGCTGCCGACGACGCCGGGGCGCCATTGTCGGGCCACGTCGACGCCTGAGTTTGCGATGCGGCTGGCGCCGGAGTCGCGACGGTGGCGCCATTGTCGGGCCAGACTGTAGAATGGCTGCTGCTGGTCGGCGCTGGCGCGATCGCCGTGGCAGTCGCGCCGTTGTCCGGCCAAGTCGAGGTGGTGCTTCGCGGCGTCGACGAGGTCTGCGGAGGGAGGACTGAGCCGCCATCCGGCCAAGAAGAGGCCGGCAACGACGAGCTGTGCGTCGCCTCCGCGGTAGATTTGGGCTCTGTTGAGCCGCCATCTGGCCATGAAGACGTTGCAGCTAGGCTCGACGTAGTGTGCGTCACCGCGCCGCCGTCGGGCCACGTGGTGACCGCACTGCCTGGCTGGCCCAGAACCGGCGCAGTTGTGCTCGAAGCGCTGCCGCCGTCCGGCCACACGGCAGACGTTGTCAGAGTTGCGGGCGTGCCCGTGCTCGCGTTGGGTACGGGGGCGGAATTATCAGGCCACCTGGACGCCAGCGTGCTCTGATGGGCTGTGGTTGCTGTGGCTGCGACGGCGCCGCCGTCCGGCCACGTTGTGCTGTGCGAAGACGACACTGTCGTGCTGGCGACCGACCCGCCGTCGGGCCACGAGGAGGCAGTCGCCGCTGCAGCCACGCCCAACGACGATGTGGAGGCGGCGGGGCCCCCGTCTGGCCATGTGTTCACACTCGACGTGTGCGGCGTCTCAGAAGCAACCGTTCCACCTTTAGGCCATGTAGACGGCTGAGGTGCGGCAGTTGTTGTCGCCGCGGTCGCAGTGGCGCCGTTATCCGGCCAGGTGTTGGCTTGGCTCGACGAAGAGCTCGAGTGCACTGTGGCAGCTGCACCGTTGTCCGGCCAGGTGTTGGCTTGGCTCGACGAGGAGCTCGAGTGCGTCGTCGCAGCTGCTCCGTTGTCCGGCCAGGTGTTGACTTGGCTCGACGAGGAGCTCGAGTGCGTCGTGGCGACCGCCCCGTTGTCCGGCCAGGTGTTCACTACGTTGGTGGACGGGCTGGCGGGCGCTGCGGCTGTCGCGCCGTTGTCCGGCCAGGTGTTCGCTGTGCTTACGGAGGCCGCAGGCGCTGCGGCGGTTGCGCCACTGTCTGGCCAGGTGGTGGCAGCCGAAAATGTAGAGCTTTGCTGCGCCGCCCCAGCAGTTGCGCCGTTGTCCGGCCAGGTACTGGCGGTGGCTGCCGTGGATGGCTGCTGGGCTGTGGTCGCTGCGCCATTATCTGGCCAGACGGTGGCGGCCACTGGTGTTGTGGAGGTCGGCGGCGCCGCAGTCGCACCATTATCCGGCCAGGTCGAGGCCGCGGCGCTGCTGCTGTGTGCGGGCTGCGATGCCGCGGAGCCATCATCTGGCCATGCGGTTGCCGCTGTGGCCGCAGCGGGCGAGGAGCTAGCTGTAGCGCCATTATCTGGCCAAGTGTTCGCTAAGCTAGACGTGGACGTCTTCGAGTCAGGGCCGAAGATGTTCCACCAGGGATCGTTCGCAGCGGCAGAGGACGTGCTGGCGGGCGTGGTCGCCGCGGCAGTTGTGGTGGTGGGCGTCTCAATGCCGAATATGCTCTTCCAGTTGACAGAGGTTTCCAGATCGATCGTGATCGTATCGGACTGCGACTGCGCTGTCGTGGTCGACGTTCCGTTGTAATGCTTGCCAAAAAGCCCGGGGAATAAGTCGCGCTCATCGCCGAGAGAGAGGTCGCGGCGTATTCGCTCCTGCTTCTCTTCGATTTGTTGATCGAGCCAGCTGAGCGGATCACTGGCGCTGGCTGTTGCTGTAGGTGCCGGGCTGTGACTACCCGTGGAGACTGCCGCAGCAGATGCGAGGCTGGGAGCCGCCAAAATGCACAAACAAAGCCAGCTAAAGTACGAGCATCTATTTGTCGAGTCCGTGGGCGACATACACTTCCTTTAGATACGGAAGCGGGGTTTCAACAGAGGTTGTATGGTGAAAAAGAGCGGTAGAAAGTTGGAGTCCAAATGAAGAAACCGGGCGAAGGTATCTGGTGAGGAATGTGTATAAGAGGAGGGGGTATAAACAGAGCCTTGGTAGTCGATGTGCTCTGGCTCGTGAGGCTGAAGTCCAGCCCACGACTTGGAAGTGCTAAGGGTATTCTGCGTGCGTCGTTGCAACAAGCCGAGACTGTAGTCCGAAAGTTTAATTTCGAGGTATTACCGACGAGTCAAACTAGCGTCTGGGCACAACCGATCTTGTTGTTTCAGATAGATGAGCACCGTTAATTTTCTGCACCGCGCGTCGAGGCTGCAAAAGGCTACTGGCCGAAAACCTGGCAGGAATTCGGGATGTGGATTAAGCACCTCTTGGGTAGCTGAGGCCTAGAATATGGCCAAAGGTGACGGCTGTATTCAGTTCGCCCGAGGATCGAACAGGAGACGTCTGAGCTCTAGACTGTGCAGTCTGCGGTTCTAGATCTGCGCTGCGCGTTGCGTCTCAAGCAGTGGCAGCAAGGTGCGACTATAAAACGGCGGCGAACGAGGCTCCCCTAGATGTCGCGTCGAAACGAACGGCTTCGGGAGATACTAAAAGAATGGCTGCAGTTCGTGTTCGACCAAAATATTGGTCCTGCTTGACCCTTTCGCGGAAGCAGCAAGTCGAGTGGGAAGAGGGCCTGCTGAAAGGTCACGAAGAATTCGACGCTAGCGTCTCGAGTATCCTTGGAAAGTCGGAAACACAGGCAGGGGGAGATCACCTATGCAGGTCAAGGGTCGTAATGCATATAAGTAAGCCGGGATGTTGGCGCCTCCTTCAGTTCCTGCGAGAGGATCACACAATGCGTGTTGTTTGTAAATGCACCAGAAAACAATTGTGGACCTAGCAGACTCCGTCAAGCGCCTGGCAAAGGTCCAGCGCCTGATGGGCGCACTTCGTGGCGCCGTTTATTAGCTATACTATACTTAGTTCTACGCGTGTGTCTGCGCGTGCGCAGCACGAGGGCATTCCTATGTTAGAGCTCATCATATCGATACATCTACTACTACGCCAATCTCTACAAAGCGTCTGCGTCGTTCGGCGCGCGCTGTTCAGCCACGTAGACCCCCACACAGTTTTGGACTTCCAGCTTTGAACGGAAGTGGGGAGCAGTAGGACGCATTGCGATTTTACTTATCTGACGCGTCAGTGCTGCGATGCGCATTCCGAATGGCCCTACCCTTGGTTGCATGAAATGCAGAAATATGCGGAGATGAGGGTTTCAGCAGAGAAAATAGCTTCGTGCCGCCCGTTTGTCACAGCTGCGCGCAGCCGGTGCGTGTTGGCGACCACCGCTTGCTCTCGTTTGTTGAACGCGATAGCGCGTTTGTCGTCCACGCGTTACTGAGTGGCTCAGCATCAGCGCCGCTGCTACCTCGCGCGGGAATGTGTCGCGCCTGTGTTTTAAAGGTGTCCGGCAGTTAATCGAAATTTACCTTGAATGCGTGACGCAGCCCTCAGACCCTATGCAGGAGCACGTGAGTCTTGATTAATCTATTATTAAGAAGTCTTACTCAGAAATTAATTCGGCTCAGGTTAGTTGAACAAAAGCAGACAAAATCGGCCGCCGAGGGTTGGTTGGCCTGTAAGCCACGATAACCTGAACCAACCCGAGTGCTGCTATTTTTCGAAACCTGCCAGAATTATTAGATTGCTTTTAACCACTCGCGTATGTATGTTTCTGTCAGTAATATTTACTTGATATAATTATGTGCAGGGGGGCCTTGCCGCGGTATCAGGCGATCTGCCTGCCGCTATCAGCTCAATGGAGCTCGTCCCTATACCAGGAAGCAGTCTGGCCGGTTTTCTATTTTTGGACCTGACATTCTGGTTACTGTCTGAGCGGGAATTCCCGCGGATGGTGGTGCCCACGCATCGACCATCACAAAGGAAGTAATTTGAACTTCACAGCCGCAGCCTGGCTGCAATTCGGCTGCTACATCGCAGCGACTCTAGTACTTGACAATCTTCATAGCCGAGGGTCCTTGACTCTCCGCGTAGAGCTCCGAAACATTTCAATCTTAAACGCTATCTTGAACCCCTGAACGAATCGCCGCCCCGCACCGATCGAGTCCCTGACAACAGCAAGCCAAGCCGGCTCGCCGTACCAGAGCGCAGCCGCCAATTTACCTAGCTACGCATAACAGCGACCCTTACAGGCGTGAAACCGCCTATGAGAGAGGTGTACAAACGACCCTTGCTTTTTGTCGAGGGCCGAGATTCTCTGTAAAGCGCCGTGATTGGAGTTCCTGGTATGTGCAGTGCCCGCGGCTCGCAAGATCAGCTGCCATTGACGCCGCGCGGCAGGTGGTCTGACAGCTTGCAGTGTGCAGCTGCTTTCCAGGGCCGTTGAATTCAATATGTCCGCGACGTCACATGCAATGATACATCCCACCTTTCAATCTGACTGGAACACTCGCCAGGCCCAGGGTTTTTTGCAGCGAGGCGGGAGGGGGAGAAGAGAGACAAGGCGTCCCCCGCTACCAAGTGCGAATTACAGCTGGGCGTACGTCTTATAAAATCTTACAGCGTTAGTCGTGCTTAGCCGCTTTGGCCAGGCGCCTCTTCCTTGGCGGCTCTCGCCGGCTATTGAGGGTGCCGCTCTCGGTAGACTCTGCATGAGAGACGTTGGGACAAACTGTACCCTTCTAGCGGCCCGGCACAGCGAGCATGGGGCGAACACCTCTAGCCACGAGCTCACGGCTGGACTGAACTCGCAATTGAGAGCGCGTCAAGCCGTTTCCTCGGCCGCTTGGGTCTAGCGGCCGCGCGTGTGTCCTCTGGCGTCGCCCGTTGAACCGGCGGTGCTACGAGCGGTATTTGGGTCCTTAGGAAAAATAAGGGCAGAGGTGGGGTGATGTACGGTGGTGGTGTTTAGTTACAAATTTCAGAGCGGCCGCCTATCGCGTAGATGCTTATAGCGGGCACCAGATAGGTCGACGGCACTAGAAGGGACACCACGGCAGATCTGGGCGCATCAGGCATTTGAGACGGCTCTGTACATATCTGGCGCTCCGGAGGCATTTATAGAGAACAGCGCGCGCCTACCCAATGATACTTACGCGGCCGCGCCTGCTGCTGAGTCCCCTCGCGAGGGCGCCGGCGCCGCGGTGTGCGGCGCGCCTGGCAAGCACGTTGTCGCCGCTCGAGCAGTACGATGAGGATGTGCGCAACAACAAGATCCGCTCGGACGAGTACCAGCGTCGCGTGCTGGGCAGTCTCGATGGTGTGCACAGCGCGCTGCTCGCGTACCGCCGCGACGAGGCGCGCGCGGACGCGCACGTCAAAGGCAGGCAGGCCAACGGCCTGCTCAGCCGCATGTTCACGCGCTTCCGGCCGACGATCACCGACGTGGGCCCGCGGGGCATCTACATGTACGGCGACGTCGGCTGCGGCAAAACGATGCTCATGGACATGTTCTACCGCACGGTGCCGGCGCATTTGACGAAGCGGCGGCTGCACTTCCACGCGTTCATGCAGGGCATGCACAAGATGATCCACAAGTTCAAGGCGGACCGCACGTCGCGCGAGGACCCGGTGATAGCGGCCACGCACTACGTGGCGGCGAAGTACGACGTGCTGTGCCTCGACGAGGTGGCTGTCATCGATGTGGCCGACGCGATGATTCTGCGGCACATCTGGGAGGTTATGTACAAGGACGGCATGACGACGTTCATGACCTCAAACCGGCACCCCGACGAGCTCTACCTCAACGGCGTGCAGCGCCAGTCGTTCCTGCCCGCGATCGAGCTCATCAAGGAGCGCAACCACGTCATCTTCCTCGACTCGCCGACGGACTACCGGAAGCTGCCGCGGCCGGAGTCCGGGACGTACTACTTCGAGTCTGAGCACGCCGCCGATGGAGCCGCCGCCGATGGAGCTGCAGGCGCGGTCGGCGGCGCGGGCGGCGGCGCGTCGGCTGGCGCGCGAAAGCATGCAGAGCGCTGGTTCGAGTTCTTTGCGCAGGGCGCGCCTGCGACGGCCTCGCGCGATCTCGTCATCTGGGGCCGCCCCGTGCCGATCCCGCTGTCCGCCGGCGACCGCGTGATGCAGTTCACGTTCATGGAGCTGTGCGGCGAGCCGCGCTCTGCAGCGGACTACCTCGAGATGTGCCGCACGTTCCCCGCGGCCGTCATCACCGACATCCCGCTGATCTCCATGGAGCAGCGCGATCTCATCCGGCGGCTCATCACGTTCCTCGACGCGGCGTACGACTCGCACACGAAGCTGGCCGTCACCGCCGCGCGGCCGTTCCACGAGCTGTTCAACACCGCGTCGCTGCGCATCAACCCGCACACAAACAAGGTCGAGCTTGTGGGCGCAACCGGCGCCGCCAAGGTCGACCTCGCGAACTTCGCGGGCCAAGAGGAGATGTTCGCGTTCGCGCGGGCGCTGTCGCGCCTCAAGCAGATGAGCTCTGCCGAGTGGCTCGACTACGAGCGGGACTGACGCTCCTGCCGTGCCCTCTTGCGCGTGCCGGCTGTGTATAGAGATGCGCGGCAGGTAGACTCCCGTGGAAACGCGCAGACTGCAGCGTCTAGCTGTTGCCTGTGGTCGTTGCGTGGAGCCGCTGCGTTGAGCCGCTGCGTTGAGCCGTTGCGTTGAGCTGCTGCATGCAGCTGCATGCAGCAGCTGGAGGGTTGTACGTGTAAATGTATGCACTAGCATGCACTAGCATGCACTAGCTAGCATTTAACAGATAAAAAATCATAAACACTGACCGTTGACTAGGCTGTGTTGGCGAAGATTCGTTCGCGCCGAACAGAAGGCAGCCCGCAGCGAGACGTCGCGGCGCACATGGTATGGGTCAAGCGCCTACCGAATTAACGCGGCTAGGAAGGCAGCTCTGAGCGCTCTGTTGGCGTGGTCTGGCCGGTGCGGCCTGTGCTCTTCAGAACACGACATCCGCGTCGTCATCCGCGTCGTCAGCGTTCTCATCGCCGTCCTCGTCGGCGCCCTCAGTGGCGGCCTCTCCGTCGCCCTTTCCGTTTTTCGCGGCCTTGTCGGAGGCGCCGGCTGCAGCCCCGCTGTTCGCCTTGGCAGGCGAGGCAGTCTCGGCGCTGATTGAGGACTGGTCGGCGCCGCCCTGCTTCTTGGCGAGGCGCGCCTCCTTGGCGTCCTGCCGGCGCGCGTCCTCGTCGGCGCGGGCCGCGGAGGCGGCGATCTGCGCCTTCTCGGCCTCGCGCTGCTTGATGCCCTGGATCTTCTTGAGGCGGAAGAACTCCTCGCGCGAGAGCTCCTCGAGCTCGGACACGATGTATGCAATGGTGTTCTCCGTGCGCGGGATGATGACGTGCTCAATGGCGTTGACGCGGCGGTTCGTGACCTTGATGACCTCGTCGAGAATGACGAACGCCGTCTGCAGCGAGGCGAGGCCGACGAGCGACTCGACGGCGCGCGCGTAGACCGTCTTCGCCTTCGCGACCTGCTGCCCGCCGCGGCCGAGGCCCGTCAGCTTGAAGTCGTCGATCTCCTTGTTCACGGCCACCTCGAACGACGGCAGCATCACGCCGCTGACGTTCTCCTGCCGCGCGGCGACCGTGAAGCGCGGCGACTTGACGGACTCCTGCACCTGGATCGCGATGTTGTCGCCCGTCGCGTACGAGACCTCGGCCAGCGAGAACGCCGCGGTCTGCATGATGCCGCCCATCTTGAGCTTCGCGTCCTCGATCTTGCGCGTGATGTCGCGGAACCGCTTCGTGAGCGCCTCGGACTTGCGCTTCAGCAGCGTGTGGCCCTGCGTCGCGCCCTTCAGCTTCGTCTTCATGGCGTTCAGCGTCATCTGCGTCGGGAAGACCGACTCCCGCTGCTGATTCCCGGACATGCTGCCAACAACACCGTCCTGTCCTCGAGCGCCTGTGCCAAGCCGGTGGGATGCGGCGTGGGGCGGTGGGGCGCGGGTCGGCCCGCTGTTTGTCAGCTCGAGTCTCCCTCGAGTCTCAGCGGATGCTCGGCCACGGACCCGGCGTACCTCTCTATACCTCTCGATACCTGTCGCTTGCTCTCACCTCGCTAGTCTAGTTATATGGAGGCAATTGAGTACTCTGGTGGCGTAAAGCTCTCTCTGATGAGGTCGGGCACGCCTCGGACCCCTATATGAGCTAATCAGGGGCCGCGTAGAGGTTCTGCAGCCGTCTCGAGCAAACTGCTCGAGACAGAATGTACATACCTGTATGTATCGGAATTAGACGGCCATTGTCGGTATCGGCAGCTCGCGATCGCCAAACTGCAAGGCACCACGAGTCTTACGTGTGGGCTGCGGTAGCCACTTAGCCCACGCAGTTCATCCCAATTTTTTCCAAGAAACGCAGCACGACGTAGCCAGAACCAATTCCCGAGTCCGGCCGTGCACAACAGTGCTTGCCCCGTTATCTAGCCTGGAGCGTCGGCGGCTCAGAAGGTCTGGCGCAGAACTGCGCAGTACTACCCGACTAGGAGGGAAGGGCTGCATCGAGGGTTGGGTGAGGTGCCTAATTAGTGCCTTCTGTAAACACAGGCCGCTGCAGCCGCGTTTTTTCTGCCCCACACACACTCTTCCCGCGCGTCGAGCGGCCTATGTTCAGAAACGCGCAGGAGAGCCTGGCGATTTTGGGCGAGCTCCGCGACGATCTGCACGATGTGGGGAAGTGGCTGGCGCTGGCCCGGGCCCAAGGCGCGCCCGACGCGCAGGCCGCCGTGCTGCTGAAGGCCGTGAGCACGATCCCGTCGAGCGAGGAGCTGTGGATCGAGCTCGTGCACCAGAAGAGCCAGTGCGCCGACCGCGCGGCGCTGCGCGGGATCCTGCACGACGCATTGAGCCTGTTCAGCACGAGCGCGCCGCTGTGGCACGCCATGATGGCGGCCTTCCCGTCGCGCGACACGTTCGGCGCGGCGCTGCAGCATCTCGGCGGTGCGCAGGTGTGGCCGCAGTACGCCCGCTTCCTTGTGCACGGCGACGCGAGCCCTGAGGACCGGCTCGCCGGGCTGCGGCTCTACCTCGCGAGCGACGCCACGCAGCTGGCCCCGCTCGTGGCGTCGCTGCTCGGCGCGGGCCGCGCCGAGGCGGCGGCCGCCCTGCTCGTTGAGAGCGCGGGCGCCGCGAGCGCGAGCGCCGAGAGCGCGAGCGCAGACTTCGCGCTCTGGGAGCCCGTTCTGAACGCCAACCCCCTCAGCCGCGCGCTGCTCGAGGCGGCCGTGGCACGATTCTGCGCGGCAGACGGCAGTGCCGCGGACGCGAGCGCCGGCGGTGATGGCAAAGACGCGCTGCTCGTGCCTGCGCTCGCGCGCGCTATGCTGCACGAGGCGCAGGGCGGCGACAACAACAACAACAGCGGCAGCGGCGCTGGCGGCGGCGTGGCCGCGGCGTTCAGCGCGGCGCGGGCGCTGCTGCTGCGCCATCTCGAGCGCCCCACGAGCGTAGCCGCGTTCTGCGCGCTGTTCGCGGCGACGACCGCGCTGTACGAGGAGCAGATCGACGCGGCGATGCGGCGCCAGGGCCAAGGCGCGTGGGACACGGCGCGGCTGCTCACGGAGTACGCGAACGTGCTGCGCAAGCGGCCGCTGCTGCTCAGCAACGCGGCCGTCGCGCAGTGCCCGGACGACGTGGGGCTCTGGCTGGACCGGGCGGACCTGTGGCGGGACCAGCCGCACCTCGCGGCGCACGCCATCGAGACGGCGCTGCGCATGGTGAGCCCACTGCGCGCCACGAACGGCGACATGGCGGACCTGCACATCCGCTACGCCGCGCTGCTGGCGCAGAACGGGACGCAGCCCGCGCAGGTGTGCGCGCCGCTCGAGGCGGCGCTCGCCAGCGAGTCCGCGCTTGCCGTGGCGACGGCCGGCAGCGAGGACGCGGCGGCGCGCCTGTACATCGCGCTGGCGGACATGCAGCAGCAGCACTGCCTCGGTGCGGCGCCGGCGGCGGAGCACCGCCACGCGGCGGGCACCGCGCCGCGGACGCGC
>NRDT01000155.1:0-12186 GCA_004124955.1 Starmerella riodocensis
GGCCTCGCCCTCGCGGCCCGGCTGGGCGCCTGCGCCTGCCGCCGCCGCGTCACCGGCTGTGATACTTGACCGGCTCGTCCGGCTGGCGCCGCTGCTGGCGCCGTTGCTGGCACCTTCGCTGGCATCCTCGCTGACACCGTCGCTGGCAACCTCGCTGGCGCCAACGCTCGACACGCCTCCGCGAGGCTCCTCCTGCTCTGCCGACGCGTCGCGCGCGTCTGGCTCGCCGTCACTCACGCTGGGCGCGCGCGTCGCGCGCGGCTCGCTGGCTGCGCCGTTCGCGCTGGTCGCGTCGGGCTGGGAAGGCCGTGCCCCTCCAGCGTCCGCGCTGTCCTGCGCCGCCGCACCGCTGCGCGCGCGCTGCGCGTCTGCTGCAGTCGCCGCGGCCGCTGGCGCCGTTTGCGCTGGAGGCTCGCTCCCGGTGGCCGCCGGGCTCGCTGGCAGTGCGCCAGCTCGGTGCTCGGCGTGGTCCACGTCGTCGGCCGCGTCAGCGCGCGGCTCCCGCACTGCAGCCACGGCGGGGGGCTCGGCGGCCTCTGCGCTCGCAGCGCGCGCCGCGGGAGCCTGCCGCGCGCCGGGCGCGGCCTTCTTCGCGGACTTCTTCTTCGCCATCTCGACGCCGCGTGCAGTTAGTCAGGGCGAGGCGTGCGCCCTGCCTCGCCTCGATCCCGCCATATGTCCGGCATCAAGCGGTTCTTCCCCGTGGACAAGCGGAAGTCGCCGCAGAAGCTCTCGCAGAAGGAGATCCTGCTGCTCGACTCCTCGGACGATGAGCTTGTCTCGTCGCCAAAGCGGCGCAACGAGGCCAGCCCTCCGCCGCCTCCGGCGCCGCGCGGCGTCAAGCGCGAGCGCGCGCGCGAGCCTGAGGCCGGCAGCATAAAGACTGAGGCGCCGCCGCCGCCGCCGCCACCGCCGCAGCTGAGCGCGGCAGAAGTCCTTGCGTCGATCCCGTCCGCGCCCTTGCCGAACGTGAGCGACGTCGCGAAACCGAACTTCCGGCAGATCATGGAGCGGCAAGCCGGCGACGGCAGCGGCGCCGGCAGTGGCAGCGGCGCGGGTGCCGATATCCAGGCCGCGCCGGACTGCCTCACCGGCCTAACTTTCGTCGTGACCGGCCAGCTGCCCACGCTCGGCCGCGACGAGGCCGTGGGCCTCATCAAGCGCTACGGCGGCGCCGTCACGTCGTCGCTTAGCGGGCGCACGTCCTGCCTCGTGCTGGGCGAGGACGCCGGCCCGGCCAAGATCGCGAAGGCGCGCAGCCTGCGCCTGAAGGTGCTCGATGAGGCGGGGTTCCTGCAGCTCCTGCGCGCCATGCCGGCTCACGGCGGCAGTGGCGAGGCCGCGGAGCGCGCGCGCGCGCGCCGCGCCGCGGAAGATGATCGCGCCGAGGCCGAGGCGCGCCGCCTGGTGGAGCAGAGCCAGGCCGCGGCCCCGGCCCCGGCGCCCAAACAGCGCCGCCAGCAGCCGCCGGCGGACGCCCGTGCTGGCGCGGGCGCCGGTGCTGATGCCGCTGCGTCGCAGTCTCGAAGAAGTGCTGCGGCTCGTGGCGCCGCGGGCGGCAGCGCGGGCGGCGCGGCCTCGGCTGGCAGCGCGATGTGGACGACGAAGTACGCGCCGCGCGATCTCGGCGACATCTGCGGCAACAACGCGGCCGTCCAGCGCCTTGCGAAGTGGCTGCAGGGCTGGCGCGCCGCGCGCCGCGGCGCCAAGTCCGAGGGCAGCGACTTCCGCGCGGCGATGCTCAGCGGACCGCCCGGCATCGGCAAGACCACGGCCGCGCACCTCGTGGCGCGGCTCGCGGGCTTCGACGTCGTCGAGTACAACGCAAGCGACACGCGCTCGAAGTCGCTGCTGCAGCAGCGCGTCGCGCAGACGCTTGCCAACAGCACCCTCGCCGAGGGCGCCAGCGGCGTGCGCAACCTGCTCGTCATCATGGACGAGGTCGACGGCATGAGCGCGGGCGACCGCGGCGGCGTCGGCGCCATGGCCGCGCTCGCGCGCGCGACGCGCGTGCCCCTCATCCTCATCTGCAACGAGCGCACGCTGCCGAAGATGCGCCCTTTCGACCGCGTCGTCTTCGACATCCCCTTCCGCCGCCCGGACGCCTCGCAGATCCGCCACCGCCTGCTCGCCGTCGCGCGCGCCGAGGGCCTTGCGCTCGACGCCGCCGCCGTCGAGCAGCTCGCCGCAGTCACGCGCTCGGACATCCGCCAGATGCTCAACCTGCTCGAGACCTACCGCACCACGCGCTCCAGCATGAGCTACGACGGCTCGCGCCGCTTCGCCGCGTCCTGGAACAAGGAGCTCGTACTCAAGCCCTTCGACATCGTCGCGCGCCTGCTCTCGCGCGGCGCGCAGAGCCAGATGAGCGTGCCCGAAAAGCTAGAGCTCTACTTCCACGACTACGACTTCGCGCCGCTCATGGTCCAGGAAAACTACCTGTCGACGGCGCCCTCCCTCAGCGCCGCCGCCGCCGCCGCGGCGCGCATCAGCGATGGCGACCTCGTCGACCGCCTCATCCACGGGCCCCAGCAGCAGTGGGCGCTCATGCCTTTGCATGCCCTCCTCTCCTGCGTCATGCCCAGCTACGCCGCCGCGGGGCAGGCGCGCGGCCGCTTCAACTTCACGAGCTTTCTGGGCAGCAACTCGAAGCGCGGCAAGTACACGCGCCTCCTCGCAGAGCTGCGCTCCCACATCCGCCTGCGCCTCGCGGGGTCCGCCCTCGACCTCCGCCTCGAGCTTCAGCCCTTCCTGGCTTTCCGCCTCCTCAATCCCCTGCTCTCTCGCGGCAGCGACGCCATTCCGGACGTCATCGCGTTCATGGACCAGTACTTCATCACCAAGGAGGACTGGGATGTCGTCATGGAGCTCGGCGTCGGAGTCAACAACAACACCACCGAAAACATGGCCAAGAAACTGCCTACCTCTGTCAAGTCCACGTTCACGCGCAAGTATAACGGCATGTCACACCCGCTTCCCTTCATGAAGTCGGTCGACAGCAAGGCGGCCGCAGCAACGGGACGCAGACAGGAGGTGCCTGATCTCGACGACGTCATACCAGACGACGCCGAGCCGGACGAGCCGGAGAAAGACGAGTCCAAGGAACAAGACCTCGAGTCAGCCGTTAAAAATGACAAGTACATCAAGGCTGCAAAGCCAAAAGCGCCGCCAAAGACAGCCGCAAAGCGCGCTGCCCCTAAGCGGGCCAAAAAGTAGCAATGTCTCGCCGCGGCTGCCTCGTTCGCTCTTGCCTCGTTCGCTCTTGCTTGCGAAGTCCTAAAGCCGTCACGAAACGCCCTAATATTTACACTGCAGGTATGGTAGCAAAACTTAGTTACTTGACAGACTCTCAGTGTTCACGGCCGACATACTATTTTAGATTTACGACGACCAGTACGCAAAAAAAAAAATCCGTTCGCTGTGCCTAGCATATCTGATAAAGCTGATCTGATATTCACCACAGGTCACTGCGTGGCAAAAATTGCCATTATATAGCCATTCGATAAGATAGCAGGGTACTGCAACGCGATCGAGCGTGTTTTCTTGGGCAAACTAACTGACCCGCCCCGACGAAGGGAGCTAACGCGGCCATTCCTGTAGGCCGCGCCGATCACTTACGGGACAAGACACAGTAAAGGAAACTCTCGTCATGAATTTGCTACTTCCTAATTCGGAAGGGCAAAGCCGCGAGACTCTTAGCAGTGACGAGTTTAATATATACAAAATCGTCTGCTGAAACTAGATCATGTACCCTACAATTTTGGGGCGGGCTGCGTTCACATGCGGGCTGGCTCGAGCAAAGTGTGCCCCTCATAACACTATGCTCTGCGGCTTTCGAGTGGGCAAGGACAAGATGAGCCTCGACGTTCCTTTAAGATGCCGCAATCCGGTATTGGGATCGGCCATACGCGAAACAATGGCCGTAAGACCGCTACAACATTATACCTCTCTCATGTAAGAATTTCGGTCGAGGCTACTTTAGTCAGGATCTGTATTAGACACGCCGTTTTGCACGTGCCGCATGATGCATAATGCATGATGCTTACTTCGCCCCTGCCTAGCCCTCGTCTCTTTGAGAAGCGCGTTTTGTCCGGCTAAACAGACCGCAGAACCTTTCATTTTGTATACCACTGAACTCAACTTCGAGTGTGAGATGCGCCATCAGTTTTGTGCTAGTACTGATTATTGTTTTGCGCAGTAACTACCAATCGAACGCGCAAATTGCCGCCTCGCACCTGTCTCCATCACCGCGTGAAACCCTTGCATACGCATGCGGACAAATGCTGCAGAGCTAAGCAGCGGTTTAATGCTGCAGAGTAAGCCTGCAGTCTATGTCGATGAGCGCCGCGAGAGGTACTCGGGCTATAAAAGCTGGCTTCGCGAAGGAAGACTTCTGCTCTCCATCACTTTTTGGCTTCGTCTTTCTTCATCGATCGACACTTCATTATGCAGAACTTGTATACCCCTGTGACGATTGGCAGCCTTGAGCTGAACAACCGCATTTTCATGGCCCCTCTCACTCGTGCGCGAGCTACTAGTGAGGGTGTGCCCACGGAAATCATGGCCACCTATTACTCCCAGCGCGCCAGTGCAGGCCTCATTGTCTCCGAAGCTACTGGTATCAGTCGAGTCGGTCTTTGCTGGGCCAATGCGCCGGGTATCTACTCCGAGGAGCAGGTCGCTCAATGGAAGAAGGTCACCGATGCTGTCCACAGCAAGGGCGGCAAGATCCTTTGCCAACTGTGGCACATGGGCAGGGCCACCCACTCCGAGCTCATTGGGCAGCAGCCTGTCTCCTCCTCCGCGACTAAATTTCCTTGGAAGGTCCACGTTGCCAACGGCAAGCGCGATCCCGAGGAAGCTCATGCACTCACGGTCGACGAGATCAAGGCCACTGTGGAGGACTTCGCCTCAGCCGCCAAAAATGCTTTAAAGGCCGGCTTCGATGGTGTCGAGATCCGCGCTGCAAACGGATACCTGATTGACCAGTTCATGCGTGACTCTGTCAACAAGCGAACCGATGACTACGGTGGCAGCATCGAGAATCGCCTTCGTTTCCTTGGCGAGGTTGTGGACGCCGTCACCGCCGTCGTCGGAACTGAGCGCACTATCGTTCGCTTCTCTCCCAACGGCGACAGCTAGGGTGTGATTGATAGCGACCCCGAGCCGTTGTTCGTCGCGGCCGCGAAGCTCTTGCAGTCCAAGAACATTCCTGCCATCGAACTTCGTGAGAACGAAGAGGGCAACAATGACTCTTCTGAGAAGCCGGCCTTGCTTCTCAAGACGAAGCAGCCCAAGCTGCACAACGCGATCCGAAAGGCTTTCAGCGGCAAGCTTATCTTGAATCAGGATTATACGCCCGAGCAGGCCAGTGAGCTTGTCGAAAGCAAGGAGGCTGATGCCTTTACGTTTGGTCGGCTATTTATTACGAACCCTGACTTGCCATCCAAGATTAAGAACGGGGGGCAGTACCGTAAGCTCACCTCCTCGGCCCATCTGTACACCAATGGTCCGGAGGGCTACATTGACTATCCTGAGGGATCTGACTGAGTCGCTTTTTCTCTTAGCTGAGGTTCACACCTGCTTATATGGTGTGAGCATTTCTCATATTTCTATATAGATAAACAACTTAGTGCAATCTGATATTTCGCACCTTTCCAAACCGCTAGCGACTACTTGGAAACGTACTAGAAAACTCTTCACACTCGCTGATCATTTTGGACTTCGTCCGATGCCCTACGTGCACTCGCGGTCTCAGGGGCGCATATGCGGTGTCAAATGATGCACGTTGGGATGAGTGGGTAGGGGCACTGCTACGTCGGATCGATACGGCTCCGATCGCTAAAATATTTGACTAAACCTCGATCCAAATACGCATAAGCTCTAGACTCTCTTTTACAATGTCTCAAGTCCGAGATCAACAGTGGACTTGTGATTGTATATTTGCTAAATCTTTACATACTGTACACGCTGTAGGTGAAACAGGCGTCAATTTTGTTGTCCGGACTACCAGCGAAATAGCTTCCGGTCTCGCTGTCTCCTCATCCCGAAGCGGCGGTTCGAAAGCCGCCTTTTGAGTGATCAGGAGTCACGGGTACAAGCAGGGTCTGTTCCGCAGGTGAGGCAACGAAGGATATACAGACGCGCTACGATGAGCTGAAGAGCGCCACCGGACGAAATGCCAAGCAGAGCCATTGGCCTGACGCGCGCCGCGGGTCTCGGGAGATGCGCGTCGATGCGACGATTGCGGCCCTAGAAGAGATGGGTGACGTCAACAATTGATCGATACAGTTTTAAGCGAGCAGATGGATGCCTCGAGTAAGTGGACAGCTCTTTCTGAACGATGCGTTCTGTGAGAATGAAGACGCCCGATCTGCACATAGCGTCCCCTGTTATGTAAAAGTGGAGTGTAAGGTTGTATTATGTTAGCTGGCCTTTGTGGCCTAATTATACAAGCCTTGATTTTCTAGAGAACTGGGGGATGCTGTTTGGGTAGGATTTTAGTGGAGCCACTAGCTTTTACCAATCTTGGTAAGGCATCATGCGTATGCGTAAGGGGCGGGTCAAGGGGTGGTGCTCGAAGCAATTTGGCTCCTGGCACATATGTATACACGTGATTGACTATACTGGGTAACCCTTGACCGACTTTTGACCTTGAAACTTTACGCGAGAGCGGCCAGTGCTGTGGAGACGAGGTCTTGTAGAGACACTTTTCCCAAGACGCGATTTTCTTTGTTCGCTAGCTAATTTTTGTTCATGAGGGGTTCTTTGTCTCAGTACCTCTTCAGTGGCAAGACTCTTAATGCCGCTGCACTCCTGACGTTTCCCCACGGGGCGCGCAAACCCTTACTTGTTCAGGCAGATGGATGCTGCTAAGCAGAACGACCGCTGTTGTGCTGCACAGTAAGCCTGCATGAAGAGCGAGCGATCCTTATGGGTGCTCAGTCCTATAAATGCGACGAAGGAAGTTCTTGGGCATTGCGTTCAAGTGCAAGTAGACCCCAACCAAAATGCCCAACCTGTTCTCTCCTTCAGCCCTCGGCAGTATCGAGCTGAACAGCCGCATTCTCATGGCCCCTCTCACGCGGGCCCGAGCCACACGCCAGGGCGTTCCTACCGATCTGATGGTGACGTACTACGCACAGCGCGCTTCGGCGGGCCTGATCATCTCCGAGGCCACGGGCATCAGCCGAGTCGGGCTCGGCTGGTCCAATGCGCCGGGTATCTACTCCGAGGAGCAGGTCGCTCAGTGGAAGAAGGTCACCGATGCGGTGCACAACAAAGGCGGAAAAATCATTTGCCAGCTTTGGCACATGGGCAGGGCCACCCACTCGGAGGTCATTGGGGAGCAGCCTGTTTCCTCTTCCGCGACAAAGTATCCTTGGAAGGTATTCGTTCACGACGGGCAGCAGCGCGAACCCGAGGTTGCTCGCGCGCTCTCCATTGAGGAAATTCAGGCCACCGTGAGCGACTATGGAGCTGCCGCGAAGAACGCGATCAAGGCTGGATTCGACGGAGTCCAAATCCACGCCGCCAACGGATACCTGATCGATCAGTTTCTGCGAGACTCAGCGAACAAGCGAACAGACAAGTACGGTGGTAGTATCGAGAACCGCCTGCGCATTTTGGGCGAGGTCACTGATGCCGTGACCGCTGCTGTGGGGCCCGAGCGTGTCTCAGTGCGATTCTCTCCGAACGGGGACAGCCAGGGCGTCATCGACAGCGACCCTGAACCACTGTTTGTGGCAGCGGCCAAGCTGCTTGAGTCGAAACGGATCCCTGCGATTGAGCTGCGCGAGAACGAGGAAGGCGACGAGGGGTCGTCCGACGAGCCGGCGTTGATGCTGAAAACAAAGCAGCCACAGTTGCACGGTGCCATCCGCGGGGTCTTCAGCGGTAAGCTCATTCTAAACCAGGACTACACGCCCGAGCGAGCCACTGAGCTGATCGAGAACAACGTTGCTGACGCCGTCAGTTTCGGCCGCCTCTTCATCACGAACCCCGACCTGGTGGCCAAGATTAGAGAGCAAAAGCCGCTCCGCCAGCTCACTTCCGCCGACTACCTCTACACACCGGGCCCGGAGGGTTACATCGACTATCCTGAGGGAACAGACTAGATCAATAAATATTTTTAGACCGTTAGACGCAGGCTGGCAGACCTCATGGAAGGGCGGGAATATACTGGTAACCGAGGCAGGTTAACCTCCCATCCATTCAGGCCCTTTCCTCCGCTCTGCACACAAAACAAAGACTGAACAACAGCGACTGCGTTCGCGAGAGATTGCGCGACGCGCGCGACGCGCGCGATACAGTGCTGCCGCTGGCTGGCGCGTAATGACGTCAGTTCTGGGTAGGGTTTCTCGGAACTTCGGCACACATCGGATAAATTTTGAGGCCTACCGCGAACGGCTTCGTGACTCCGCCGGGAACGTGCAACGGGCTGGCACTGCCTTGTGATCCGCAAGCTGCTGCTCTATATTTAGCGTCAGCTGTTCTGCCGCGAGAGCAGCAGGCCAGGGGCGGCTTCTGGTGCTATGAGAGTGTAGTATGTAGAAGTGTCTAGCCGAGAACGCCTGCGCTCCCGCGCTGAGTGCACTAATAGTTGTCGAGGATTTGGGCGTACGGCTGCGGGACCTCTGCGAAGCCATAGGTGAGATGGGGGTCTGCGCGCGGCATGGGCGGGGCCGCGGGCCGGCATATCTCGTCGAAGACGAGGCGGCGCATTTGGGCGACGGTGACGTCCTTGGTGTTGCGCTCGAAGTTGAAGAACCCCGCCGGGAGCTCGGGTGCCGTGGGCTCGTCGCTGGGGTCGTGGTAGGCGGCGAGGTACGGATGCGAGAGCGCGTCGACGGCGGAGATGCGCTTTGCCGGGTTGAACTCGAGCAGCTTCGAGAGCAGGTCGAGGGCGAGCGGGTTGGCGCGCGGGTAGAGATCCTCGAAGCGCTTGCGGAGGTAGAAGGGCAGGCCCTGCATGTACTGGCGCGCGCGGCGGCTCTTGATCTCGTAGTAGTCCTCCTTCGAGGGTGTGCCGATGACCTCGAGGATGAGGGTGAGCTGGTCGCAGTAGTCCTTCCCCGGGAAGAGCGGCAGGCCGCCGATCATCTCGGCGAGGATGCAGCCGACGGACCACATGTCGATAGCCTTTGTGTAGTGCTGGAACGTGAGCATGATTTCCGGCGCGCGGTACCAGCGCGTGGCGACGTACTCGGTCATGAAGCCGGCCTGCTGCTGCTCGGAGTCGCCGCCGTGCGGGAGAGCCGAGCGCGCGAGGCCGAAGTCGCAGATCTTGAGGTCGCAGTTCGCGTTGATGAGCAGGTTCCCCGGCTTGAGGTCGCGGTGGAGGACGTTCGCGGAGTGGAGGACCTTCAGCGCGCGCAGGATCTGGTAGGTGAAGTACTGGCAGTGGTCGTCGGACAGCGGCTGCGAGCGGATGACGCGCGAGAGGTCGGTGTCCATGAGCTCCTGCACGATGTACACGTCGCGGATCTCGTCGACCGAGCGCGGCTGCTCGATGTCGAGGATGGAGATGATGTTCTCGTTGTGGAAGTGCCGCAGCAGCTTGATTTCGCGCAGCGTGCGCATGCAGAAGAGCGGGCGCTCGAACGGGTGCACCTTCTTGATGGCCACGAGCGTGTTTGTCGGAACGTGCTTGCCCGAGCAGACCACGCCGTACGCGCCCTCGCCGATGATCTCCGTCAGCTCGTAGTCCGTGCTGACGTCGAACTCGACCTCCGTCGAGTCGCGGTGCCGCGAGTGGTACTTCAGCGTGCGCCGCAGCGTCGTGCGCTCGCGGCCGCTGCTGCCGCTGGAGAGCAGCGCGTGCTGAGGCTGCTGCGCCATGGGAGCCGACATAGGTGTGGGGGGAACAAAGCGAGGGCTTGAACTAGCTGCGTGCCGTGCGGGAGCTGTTGGTGACTTTCGTGCGAACGGCCTGTCGAGGGGATTCGGAACGCGAAGCCGGTGGGCTGAGTAGAGTTGGCGGAGACGGGGCGGTCTATGCGTCTGCCCGGACGGCAGCAGGACGTCCGGCCCCGTATTAGGTCAGCGCCGCCGTCTCGCCGGCCGCCAGGGCAGCGCAGCGCCTATCACGCGCGGTCGTGCGGCTGCCGCCGCAGACGGCCTCCGCCGCACCCATCATCGGTGCGGTGCGGCGGATGCTGGCCCGGAAGGGCGCTTGCAGCCTCCGAATCGCGCGTTCTTTGGCGCGCAGTCGTCACTCCCAAAATGGCTCGCAAATGCACGGCGCCCAGGTGGCTGTTTCGCGCCCTTACCTGCGGAGTGCATGCAACTGCCACACACGCTCCCATCTTTGTTTGTGTGGACCCGTACGCCTTCGCTGCGCTGTGCAGCCTCGTAGCGCGCACAGCGTGCTGCCGAGCGTGCTGCCACTTGCCGCAGCACGAGCAATTGGCTGGACGCTGTCGGACCAGCTCGCCAAGCGGTCCCCCAAGCGCCCTCGGCCTCCGCCTAGTAGGGCTCCTGCGAGCGCCCTTGCCCTGTGTTCCTGCGTGCGTAGAACCAATATAAGCACCTCTCTTCATAACCGGTACATCTTTATGACTGCTTGATTTACGCGTATCCAATATTGCGCTGTCTCGGCTGCGTCGCTTGTGTGCGCGATGGGCCGACCTGTAAGACCGGGCTCCTCGCAACGCACTGGGATGTGTCGTGTAATCGACCCGTATAACCTGGAGCTTTCAAGTAAGGATCGAAGTAGGTCAAAGATAAGGTACAACGATCATAGCTCATCAGAGCAGGATGCGAGCGCACCAATAGGCAGCAGGGCCGCCAACAGACGCCTCGCAGCCCCGTAGCGGTCCGCAGAGAGGGCGGCGCGCGTCTGAAGGTGCGCCGCGAACCCGTCGAGCGCGCCATGCTGGAGGACGCAGACGTAGCCGCGGTCGAGCGCGAACGTGCACCACTCGAGGTGCAGCGCGCCATGGGGCACCGCGTAGAGCCGCGCCAGGCAGCAGAGGCGTCGCAGAACGGCGGGGCGCGCGGCCGCCTTAGGGAAGACCGCCTCCATCCCACACGCAGGTGGCCAGGCGCGTCGGGGCACGCAGAGGCCATGTGGCGCGCGCTCCGTCTCTATTGTATAGCTTCTATTATATTATTGCTAGCGCAGCACGCGGTGCGTGTCTCAGACCGAGCGATCTAGAGCGCGGCAAGGGCCGCGAGCTTGATGAAACATTCGAGCACGAGCGACAAAAACGTCGGGAACGCCAGGCGGCCTTGCGTCTCAGGGATTCGCGTCGAGCAGTGCAGCGCGTAGTCCATTGCTGGGCCCGCCGCTCGACCTGTTGCTCGATTCGTTGCTCGATTCGCTGCCTGGATTGTCGCCTGGCTTGTCGTCTGCCTGCCCGTCAGCCCAGCCGCGTGCCTGACCCGCTGCGTGAGACAGCCTGAGACGCCGCGTGACACCGCGCGTGACACACCGCGTGACCCGCGGCCCGACGCACCGCAGCCCTCGCGATGCCCGCGACGCCCGGTGGCATTCGCCGAGGGTGGTGTCTAACCTATTAAACAGCTAGTGCGAGACCGGCCCAGCACCGGTGAGAACATCGCCGCGGACGTCACCGTGGACGGGCACAGGCAGCAGGCACAGACCACTAAGGCGCGCGTGCGCGTCGAGCGCGCCCCCGAGCCGCCCTCGTCCATAGGGTTGGCTGCGCGGCAGAGCGAAGGGAAGGGGTGCACCGCGCGGGCGCCTAGCCAGCGCGGGCGCTTAGAGGCCGCCGACCAAGGCCAGGCGCGCCCGCGCCGCCAAAGACCAGTGCTGCCCGAGGCAGTAGGCGTGCGCGCGCGCTGCGCACGCGGGCACCGCCTTGCTCGGCGCTCGCCAACGCCGCATGAATGCCAGGGGCCTCTCCCCAACGGCGCGCGCGCGGCCAGAACGGGCGCGCGCCCGCTGCAGGCGGGCGGAGGGCAGGGCGCGCGCGCGGCCAGCGTGGGGTAGCAGGAACCTCACCTGACAGGGCCCGGGGCCCAATACGCCGCGAGGGAATTCGCCGGCGGCGCGCCCTGGCGACGCAATAAAAAGGTACGCACGCGCGGCGAGCCACGAGAAGCCCGAGGCCGCGCCTGTACAGTAGCTAGAGTTATGTGGAAGCGGGCGTTTACGGCAGCGCGGCACGCGCGCGGCGCGAGCGCGCGCCTCGCGACGCGGCTCTCGCCGCGGCAGAGCAT
>NRDT01000156.1:0-12131 GCA_004124955.1 Starmerella riodocensis
TGTTGGGGCGCCGACTATTTACCGTGTAGTAATGAGGGGTTGGGTCTGCGTATCTGTCCCGCGTGCCTCGCCTTTGTGCGTCTCAGTGCGGAAGTTCGCGCAGTAGGTTTGCAGGAACACGCCGCCGCAGTTGCGGCAGTGGTGCTTGCGGTTGTAGAAGTTGAACGGCTGCCCGGACTTCATGCACGTCTCGCTGTCGACCCACTCCGGCGGGGTCTCCGAGTCGAGGAAGGACGCCGAGAGCTCGCTCACGTCCGGGAACTCGATGTCGCGCCGCTTCTTCAGCTCCTCGTACTTGTCCCGCAAATACTGCGCCTCGGGCTTGCCCGCCGACGCAAGCGCCCACGTCTGGAAGTAGTCGAGCATCAGAGTCACGACCTCTGGGTTCCGGTTTTGGTTGATGAGCGACGTCAGCTGCGCCACATAGGCGTCCACGAAGTCCTTCGACACGCTCTCCACTATGAAATGCTGCCCGCCGTTCTTCACGAGCAGATCGACCAGGTGCAGCGTCAGGATCTGCACGTTGGGGTTGATGTCGTACAGCCGCTTCTTCAGCACCTTGACGACCTCCCGCGCCGACGCGCGCTTCGACCGCACCGAGTCGCTGATCTCCAGGTTCAGGGGGAGGTCCTGCTCGCCGCTGGGGATGCTGCTCGACGTAGCTTTGAGAATCTCCTTCTCAATCTCGGAAGACGACCACCACGACATCTCGCACAGACCGCTTGGCTAGCTGCTGTCAATTGGCACGGCCGCAGGTCTCCAAACGAGCAGTGGCAACGCTGGCCGATGACGCTGGGGCCGCTTCATGATGTATCCGCTGACTCATCTGCTTGTGGGCTGCGAGCGGCCTCAAGCTCAGTCCGCCCGTCAGCCTCGCTTCGCGATGGGAGGCCCTCCTCCTTCAAGCGCGAATCATACACAGGCCATGCACCGCCTACGCGGCCCGGATCGAGCTGTGGCGAGCCGGCTCCTCTACAGCACACAACTGCAGCCACAACTATAAATTGTGAGTGTGAAAACCACGCTGAAGTGGCGGGCCTACGAGATAGTAGTAGTCAGTAGTTCTGCTTGTAAACAAAACGAAAGCGTCGCACAACTTAGATATATATTTTAGTGGTTTGGCAGCTAGCGTCGAGGCTCGCCGCAAGGTCGGTCGCCACCCTGACTCGCAGGTTCGGGCCCTGCGCTTCAGCTGGCCGCGGGCGCGGCAGCGCTCACTCTTTGTACTTGTGTGGCTCTGTCGTACACAATCTATCTCATCGCAAGGGCTTGGCGGTTTACCTGTTCTAAGCCTAGGTCTCAGGTTTCACAACGGTGCCTCCGCCCGGCGTGCCTGACACTGTGTGTGTGGCGGCCGCCCACAAATGGATGCAAGGTGTTCCCAACCAGGGTCGATCCCTCAGAATTCAGCGAGAAGCATTTCAAAGACCTTCTGGCGGGCACAGGGCAGATTCACGCTGTGAACAAATGCCTCTCATAAAAAGGCCAAACGCAGCTCATCGTCCATTTTTGATGAAGCTCTTTTTTTTTTTTGTTAGGCAGGCTGTTGCATTGTTGCCCACCCGGCTAAGAAGAGGCCGCGTTCAGCACTGACGTTTCCTCACACGAGTCAGGTAGGTTTCGCTATAGGGTTCTCTCTTGTAGGGTTGATCCCCTGGTAGGGGTTCTCCAGGCAGCCTAAACGAGCTGGAATGAGCTCGCAGGTATGTGTGCGCACGGCTTATCTGTGGTTAGCTTGTTCTTTGCTTGTGCATTATCTGGCTTCAATGTAATCTAGCGGCCTAGCTCAATATTGGAGACGTTCGCACGTAGCTGCCCTATATTGTGGCGGTCGCTTAGGCCTGCCGCGTCGGCTCCTCGCATTTTTTGTGGTAATGAGCGAGCCGCATGCGAACGTCCTGGGATGCCTGGCGGCGCCGCTCTCCCAGTCGATCCTATCAATAGGCTTTGGGTATTTTGTAAAGTTGCGTTCGACGCCAGACACGTGAACCCTAAATGCAAGGCGCTTTCACTCATTCGGTGGTGCGTCTGACAAACGCATTGGAATTTCCGCTGAATCACGCTTTGATTGCTCCCAGCAGCCGTTCGAGCCGCGGTAGCCGCGTCGGCCGCCCGCGTCGCTGTGACCGGTCAAAGCGCGTTGCTGGAAGCTCCAGCGCTGCCCAGAGTAGTTTGGTGGCGTCGGCGGTTACGCGCTCACAACCTGAGACGAGCCGTAGGGCTCGCTGCTGCTTTGTTTATCCGTGCTGAATTTTGCACTGAACCCTACATGACGTCATCATCCCCATGCAGCACATTCTGCTCGGGTAATTTCAACGGTGTTGAGCCGAGCAGGCCGGTCTCGAAGGGCGCGCTCTAGAGAGAAACGCCCACTTTTGGCAGCGGCCGCCGGGCATCAGGGACGCGGAACACTTATACTAAAATTCTGTGTGGTTGGTGAAAATTTTGGTCTCTCTTTAAGGCTTTTCCACCGCGCGTTGCTACTGCCTGGTCTCGGCGCCACCGGACCGAAGGGACTGTACCCGTGCCCTGGAGCTACCGCGATCAACGTACCTAAAAACACCCGTTCCCCCATCGTTTCATGGACCTCGGTACATCTCTGCAGGACATCCAGCGTCTTTTTTTTTCTGCGTCTTTCTTCCTCAGACCGTCCCCCCTTCTTCTGCCGCTTACAGTCTGTGATCTACTCCCGTGTTCCGCTAAGTAACCGGTTCACGCGGTGATATATCTGGCACAATGGTGTTTGGCAAACAAAAAACCGAAGAAGAAGAGTCGTTCGCGATCCCGCAGGAGATCGCGCCCGGCGTTCCCTTCCCGGACACGCCCGGCGACATCAAGCAGTATGAGGTAGCGATGATGGGCCCCGACGACCCCGAGCTGGCGCTGAATTGGACGGTTACGCGCAAGTCGTTCGTGCTGTTCGTGCTGTCCTTCGTCATTATGGTCGCGGCGTGGGGCTCGGCCATTGGCGCGCCCGCCACGCCGGTCTTCCAAGAGATGTACCACCTCGGGCTCCCCGTCGCGGTGCTGACGGTTTCGCTCTACGTGCTGGGGTTCGCCATCGGCCCCATTATCTGGGGCCCGTACAGTTCCCTTGTTGGCCGCAAGCAGCCCCTGGTCGTGGCTTCGTTCGGCCTGACGCTGTTCTTCTTTGCCGCAGCAACCTCAAAAGACTTCCAGACGCTCGTGATCACGCGATTCTTCCAGGGCGTCTTCGGCGCCGGCTCGCTCACGGTGGGCCCCGCCATTGCCGGCGACGTGTTTCGCTCCCACGCGCGAGGCACGGCGCTGACGGCCGTGTCGTTCTGCGTCGTTGCCGGGCCGCTGGTCGCGCCCATTGTGGGCGGCTACATCGTGCAGTCGTTCCTGGGCTGGCGCTGGACGCAATACATCTCCGGTATTATGTCTGGGCTCGGCACGCTCCTGCTGATTTTTGTCATTCCCGAGACGTACGAGAAGAAGATTCTGCAGAACCGCGCCGCGGACCTCCGGGAAAAGACCGGGAATTGGGCGATCCGCGCCCCGCTCGACAGCCAGCAGTTCAAACTGAAGGACATCGTGAACGATGTGCTGCTGGGCCCCCTCATGATGCTGGTGCGCGAGCCCATTCTGCTGCTCGTGACAATCTACCACGGCTTCATTTATGGCATTCTGTACATGTGCCTTGAGGCGGTGCCCATCATCTTCACCGGGTTCCACTTCAAGGGCGCCATTCTGTACCTGCCGTACATCTCGCTGCTCATTGGCGCGATCGTCGTCTGCGCGGTGAACATCATAGTGTTCGAGCCCTGGTACAACCGCGAGCTGGACCGCAAGCATGCGCTGGTGCTGCCCGAGAACCGGCTGCCCCTGATGATCCTGGCTGGCTTCATGTTCACGGGCGGCATTTTCTGGCTGTGCTGGGCCGGCGCGTACCCGCAGCACGTCCACTGGATCGTGCCCATGGTCGGCGCCTCGTTCGTCGGGTTTGGCATGATCGGCATCTTCCTCGCGTGCTTCAACTACATTCTCGACACCTACTTGATGCTGAGTGCCATGGCGTTCGCGGCGAACACGTTCTTCCGAAGCGCCTTCGGGTTTGCGTTTCCGCTCTTCGTTCACCCTCTGTTCATCAACCTCGGCATCCAGTGGGCCGGCACGCTCGTCGGCTGCCTGGCCGCGCTGCTTATTCCCGTGCCCATCATGTTCTACTTGTTCGGCGGGAAGTTGCGCTCGATGTCGCCGTACGCGTTCAACTTCGACGATATTAAGAAGGCCGACGAAACGAAGGCCGCTATGGAGGCCGAGAGCGTGAACCAGGCCGAGAGCGACACGACGCTGCCCAAAGAGCCCGAGGGTCCGTAAGCAGGACGGTCCAAAAGAGGTGCGGCTCGTCAGAACGGGCAGCCACAACCGCAAAAGGCAGCTCGCAGCTCGCAGCTCGCACGCACGCACCTCTCTCCCTTGGCTTCTCTACCCCCCTTTTTGCTCCTGCTGCTCGTTCCGCCGCCTGGCGAATCAGAGGCGTATACGCGCAGCAAAGATAGACCATCAATCCCACGGGCGCTTTCGGCCAGCGGGCACCCGTCTTAGTTGTCAGAGGGCTCCCACGCAGACGCCTTGCGTGGTGGCCATGCATGAGCCCCCATCCCTGGGCGCCCACCCGACCTCCCTTCCTTGGCATAATCGTAGCATCCGATACCTCCTAATAGAATTGCTTCCCGAAGCAAGCGGCAGTCTGCCGCCATCCTTTATATACATACTTGTTTTATGCAGTTTAGTAACTCTATAAGAACTATTTTGGCAAAACACCCCTACCGTTTTCAACAAGCCAGACAAGAGCTCAGAATGCGTAAACTGGCCCAGTATACTGGACCAGTGAACTGCACCAGTACCAGGACCAGTAACCGGACCAGTAAACTGAAGCTTGCAAACTCAACTTGCAAAGTGTACCTGTAGGCAAGACGTAGGCAATGACTCTGTGCGCGTGGCACTAATTTGGTCTATGCAGTTAAGTAACTCTATAAGAACTATTTGGCAAGAAGCACCGCGCTTCCCTGCGCTCCCCCAAGGCGTGGAGTAGGACAGGACCGGCAGCTGGATGCGAGGCTGGGGCACAACGCTGAGACACGGCTGCTGCGACGATGCGCGATGCGCGAATCGCGATTTACGCCGCGTTGAGGGGCACGCGGGAGCCCGTCTTCGCGCTCATGGCCACGAGCAGGTGGATAATGTAGAGCTCGACCTTGTCCTTGAGGGCGAGAAGGAGGCCCTGCACGAGGATGCCCTTCGAGAGCTGCGGGCCGATGCCGCGGAAGAGCGCCGAGAAGCCGTCGGACTTGAGCAGGTAGGCCAGGGCGTCGACGAACGACTTGAAGCGGCGGGAGCTCTGCTGCATGACCTTGGCGACGATGAGCGGCTGCGTGGCGATGGTGGCCATGCTCTTCGAGATGGCGCCGAGCAGGAAGTTCTCGGCCACGGAGAGGTGCGGCTTGTTGCCGTAGAGAACGGTCTGCAGGCGGGAGCTCGAGCCGTAGGTGATGGACGGGTTGATGACGAGGATGAGCGAGGCCTTGAGCCCGCGCCAGAGGCCGGGCAGGCCGTCCTCCTTGAGGACCTCGCGGCCCGACGCGAGGAAGCTCTTGCCCTCGGTCTGCTGGCGCGTCGTCACGACGGAGACCGGGATGGTGAAGAGCTGCGCGACGGCCGCCGCGGCGGCGCCGAGCAGGAGCTCGGTGGCCGTCGTGAGTGCACGGCCTCGCGCGTAGCGCTCGATGTACTGCGCGCGGATGAGCGAGTACCAGTAGAAGTATGCGAAGTTCGTGCTGACCGTGCCGGCGAGCGAGCCGCCGAGCCCGTTGTACAGCGCCTTCAGGCCGCCGCGCCGGTACACCTTCTGGACGACGTCCCACGAGCTCGTGAAGTGCTCCTTCTCGTCGAGCAGCGACTTGTCCTGCACCTGCAGCTTCGTCTTCGCGAGGTCGAGCGGGTACACGATCGCGTTCGCCAGCGCGGCCGCGAGCGCGCCGGCCAGCGCCTTGCCCCACGGCGAGAGCACCACGGCGCTAGCGATGGGTTTCGACGCAACAACAACCATTCAGAGCGCTAAGTCGAGAGGGGGGGGCGGGAAGGGGGAGGTAGATGGGAGAGAAGGAGGTGGTGGTGTACTCGTCGGTTCCCTGCGGGCAGCTCGCGTCTCCAGGCAGAGGAAGTGTGGGGGGCAGCAGCGCCCTATATGCGGCCCGAAACCCCGCGTTAAGGGCAGGGTCAGATGACACAGAAGCATGGCGCGCACCGGCGTCGAGCAACGGGCCCCACCGCTGAGAGGCGCGCCGTTTGCACCGAGGCAAGAGCGCAGATCTGCGTGGCGCCGCGCGCGCGACGCGGCGCGCGCGGCCCATCAGTTCCTCGGCGCCGCGCCTTGGAGCATGGTGCGGCCGTGCTGCCGGCTTAGTCGCCTGAGCTCGGCACGCCGCGCGCCGGCGAGGCAGGGCGCACCCGAACATCGCATCATCCACTCAGGCGCCCGCTTATCACGGCCCGGCACAACCCTTCCCACCCGCTCCTGCAGGAGATCTGCAGCGGTCAGGGGGGGGGGGGGCAGCTGTTTGGGGAGGGAAGGGAGCGGCAGGAAGCTGCGGCGCGTTGGCACAACGAGAAGGCGGCCCCGCTCAACACACGCCTCAGAAACAGCCCGTCTTCCCCCAAACCGTGTTCGGACCCGCAGGCGTTGTGGGGTTGCGCCAGGCGTTGGCGGGCGTTGGCGGGCGTTGGCGGGCGCTGCGCGGGCTCAGCGCGTCCGCTCAGCTCAAGCTGGGGCCCTCCACCCCCGGATTACGCAAGCAGCCTGGCTCACTTGGCTAAGCGGAGGCACCAGGCGCAGGCAGCGAGCACACACGAGCGGGCTCGGCGGAAACACAACGCAATGGCACAAGAGATCGGTTTCGCGGCCATTCTGCGCGGAACCGAGTTCCGCGGCGAGGCGGGCGACCCCAGCGGGGCCGGCGCGGGCGGCAGCGGCGCGCCGCTGCGCAGCGTGGCGCTCTCGATAGCGGCGCAGGCGACGCGGCCGGACGTCGCGTGCATGCGCGCCAACAAGGTTCTGGGGTGCTACATCAAGCGTGAGGACGGGTACATCTCCGTGGCCGTGGGCGCGGCCGGCGCGGCGCCGCGCGTGCTGCTGGCGTTCCTGAAGAGCGTCGACGCGCGGCTCAGCGTGGCGCTGGCCGCGGGCGCGACGCCCGAGTTCAACCGGCTGCTCGTCGAGGCGTTGGGCGAGGCCGGCGCGCGACCGGACCTGCTTGCGCAAGCCGGCAGCGAGCTCGATGAGGTGCGCCAGATCATGGTCGAGAACGTCGACCGGCTGCTCGAGCGCGGCGAGCGCGTCGACCTGCTCGTGAACCGCACGGGCGAGATGTCGCAGTCGGCGAACCTGTTCAACCGGCAGGCGACGCGGCTGCAGCGCAAGCTGTGGTTCCAGAACGTGCGCCTCATTGCTGCGGGCGCCGTCGCGGCGGCCGTCGTGCTGTTTGTGCTCGCCAAGGTATTTATTTTCTAGCTCGCCGCTCGCCGGCACGAACCGCCGCGCGAGCCAAGCCGCCTTTGCAGCTCGCCGTTCAGCTCGCCTTCCAGCACGCCATGGGCTCGTCGTTGCAGCACACCATTTGGCGCGCTCTGGGGGTCGTTGGGTTCGCAGCGTCGCTACAATTAAGGCGCAGGCCGCTCCGTTAGAGCCGCCGCGCGTGGCGTTTACATTTATAGTTACGTGTATTTATGCCAGCAGATCTCCTGGGCGTCCTGGCGGGGACGCGCCTCGCCGCGGTGCGTTGTTGGGCTGCTCGTGTGCGCGCTGGGCCGCTCGTGTAGGGTTCGGCGCGCCGCGGCAGCCTCGCGAGTCGAAGAATCACCGGCCGCGTCCGGCCGGCCCGGCGCGCGCGCGCGCCACAGACTATCGGCGGACGTAGGAGGGCGCGGCCGCTCTGCCCTCGACGCAGCGGTTTCTGGCGCGCGCGCGCCGTCGCACCGACTGGCGCGGCCCGCGCGCGTGGCCTGCCACGCGCCCGTCTCTTCGTCCCCCCCCCCCCAGCTACCCGCGCCCAGCGCGCGAACCTAATTACGGTGGGTGCCCTGCCCCAGACCGCGCTTCCTATAACCGCCCATCTCAACGCTGGTCGTGTGTGCTGAGACGCCGAACCGCACGCAGCGCTAGAGTCAAACAGCAAGCTCGCGAGCGCCAGGCCGGACCTGCGAAGAGAGTCACACGCGCAGCCCTGCACCACTAGCTTTCGTCAGCCAGTACACGAGGAGCGTGGATCTGTTAGCGTTTCCCTCCACCACTGCACGCGCCGACCTCGAATTAGCGCGTGGACACTCTCACCAACACTCCCCCCCTTCCATATAGAGACCAGCGGCACGCGATGCACCTCCTGCTGCAGCTGAAACTGCTCGGCCTGTGCGCGCTCGTGCTCGCCGAGATCGCGGCGAGCGTCGCGTACGTGAACTACGTCGTGCGCTTCCGCTCGGGGCTCGAGAACAACGACACGCTGCGGCGCATGTGGTCGAAGCCCGAGCAGGTGATCTTCCGGCCCGTGGCGCTGCCGCTCGTGCTGAGCTGGGTCGTCGGGCTCGGCGCGAACGCGCTCGTGCGCAGCATCATGGTCGGGTTCCTGCAGCTCATCGACGCGCTGCGCGTGGCCGACGAGCTGTCGCTCGCGGCGGACTTCGCCGTGACCGTGAGCGGCACCGCCGCGGGCACGCTCGTGGGCACGGTGCTCTACCTCATCGACGGCGGCGCCGCGCCGCTCGCGTACCAGACGCCCGGCGCGCTGCTGCTCGCGCTCGCCATCGCGCTCCCGCGCGTTGTGCTCGCGGCGCCCGCGACGGTGGTCGCGATGTGGGTCGTGGCGATTGCCGCGATCGTCGTCGGGATCAACGTGTGGGTCCACGCGCGCGGGATCCTGCCGCGCGTGCCCACGGCGGCCGTGCGCGAGCTGCGTGGCGGCGGCCTCGAGGCGCTACGCGCGCAGCCCGCGGGCTCGCGCTGGCGGTTCATCGCGGCCTTCATGGGCTGGGCCTTGCTGCTGCTAACGCTGCGCGTTCTCGACCTGCTCGTCGTCGTGTATGTCGAGAGAAGCCACTTCGAGCACGTTTACCTCGCGCAGATGCTGCGCTGCTTCGCGGGACTCATGGTGCTGATCGGATGCGCGTTCGTCGGGATCCTCGCCACGAACGCGATGATCGTGATGCGCGTCTTCGTGTGGCAGTGGCTGACGGTGCTGCTGCCCATGCTCTATCTCGGCGCCATGGAAACCGGCTTCGCGATCGCCATCGTCAAAAATGACGGCCACGGCTGGCACGTCGCGCTCACCGCCGTCAAGCGCACGTTCATGTACGCGGCGGCGGGGTTCCTGGGCAGCGCGGTCTACCTTGGCGTGCTCGCGCGCGCCGCGAGCAAGGCGCTCGACCCGGGCGTCGAAGGCCAGAGCGAGCTCATCGTCGACGACGAAGACTCCGAGTACGAGATCGAGGCGTGACGCGCGAGGCGTGGCGCGAGGCGTGACGCAAGGCGTGGCGCGGACCGCCCGACTTCTTCCGTATAATACGTACATACACTAGCATAGCACATAACTCTAGAAAATTTCCCTGGCCAGCCGCCGAGCTTGAGGCAGCACACGCTGTCGTCCGGCAGTGCCACTCGCCCAAAAATGCAGCGCCCGCCGAGCAGTCGAAACAGAAGCTATCGGCTTCCACGGACTTGCCGCGCGCCAGCAATTGCCTCTACTTATCTCAGATTAGCTGTGATAGGCACTTCATCTGCCGTAGGGGCCCATCGAGTGTCGCTCTGCCGCCCTCACAGCAGGCGGCGGCCGGCGGCGGCCCGCCAGCAGCCGGTCGCCTACAGCCCTTGCCCCTATGCAGACTAGCTGGGAGGTTTCGCGCACGATGGTGGCTAGCCACTATCGAAGAGCCGGTCGGTGCGTGGGTGGGCGCGGGACAGCAGCGCGGCGGCCCAGGGACCCGCGCCCTTATCCTTCGTCCACGCAGCCGCTTCCAGCGCCGACTCGAACGTAACAACCAGCGCAGGCCACCCGTCGATTCTCCCGTCCTGTACCTGAAACCTCCATGCCAGACGCCTACACACGCACGGCCGCGGCCGCCGCGGCGACGCCCACGGGCATTGGCTCGCTGCCGAACACGGAGGACCACTCGAAGCTGTGGTACGCCATCGTGCTCAGCATCGAGCTGCTTGTGCTGGCCAGCCTGTTTGTGATCACGCGCTACACGGTGCAGCACCGCTCGGGGCTCAACGAGCCGGACAAGATTCGCCGGATCTGGGCGCGGGCGCCCGAGATCCGCTTCCAGCCCGTCCAGCGGCCGCTCGCGTTCGCCGTGGCCGTGAGCTACGGCTCGCAGACCGTGCTGAGCACGCTCGTGCTCTCGCTGCTCGCGCTCGTGGGCATCCAGAAGGGCCTGCACTCGGCGACGGCGTTTGTGATCGGGCTGCTCTCGGCCGGCGCCTCGTCGCTCATCTCGATTCTCGTCTACCGTGTGAGCGGCGGCGACAACTGGAAGCTCTGCGCGGCGAGCACGCTCGGCTTCGACTGGTTCATGAGCGGGCTGCTCGTGCCGCTCGCGGCGGGCACGTTCGACGAGATCGCCGAGGGCAGCGTCGCGTTCTGGCTCATGTTCGAGCTGGCCTTCGCCGTGTTTCTCACGGTCGTGCAGACGCCGTTCTACCTGTGGGGCGCCTACAAACGCCTGCCGGCGACGGCGCGCCTCATCTACAACTCGTCCGTCGTGCCAAACTGGGTCAAGCTCGACCGCACGATCCTCGTCGCGTCGCCGCCGCTCGTGGCGATCTACGTCGTCGCGCACCTCTGCGAGTACGGGCTGCGCTGCGACAGCTACATCAGCACGGCGACGCAGGCGCTCGCGGCCCTCATGATGCTCGCCGCCTCGGCGCTCGCGGCCATCCTGTCTGTGAACCGCGCGCTGCTGGCGAACGAGTTCCAGTGGCAGTGGCGCGCGTTCCTCACGCCGGCCATCCCGCTCGGCGCCGCGCACCTGCTCGTCGCGCTGTTCAACCTCGTCACCTTCCGCATCGGCTTCCTGCTCGCGCTGTGGAAGGGCACGCACTACTTCTTCAGCTTCGGCGGCTGCGGCGCGCTCGGCGCGTACGTCTACCTCAAACTCGCCGAGAAGTACGCGCAGTCGCACATCGACGACGACCTCGTCGCGCAGGACGACCTGCTCGCCGAGTTCGAGGAGGACGAGGACAACGAGGAGCTCGACATCTGACGCGGCCCGCTCCACCTGTGCGCCGGTCCACCTGTGCGCCGCCTCACCTGTGCGCCGCCCCACCTGTGCACTGCCCGACCTCTGCGCGCGAGCTATGCGCCCGCGCCCCATCTCTAACTTATCCTGTTTGTCTTGCGGTCATCTATAGACGCCGCGCCTGCGCCGCGTCCCTTCTCCCCGCCGGCGCGGGGCGACGGCCAGCACACCCACGGCATAGGCGCGTCCTCTGCTGCGCGGCAGGCTATAGCATCGTTTGAATATATACGTCGTAACTTCGTTTTCTTCTTTTACTCAACCAGTTAAGGTCGGCCCCCACGGGCCGCCCACGGACCGCTCGGGGGCCGCCCGTGGGCTCCCGCTGGTCATGGCGATTACAAAATTTGTCACCACCAGGACTACCACCCACACCACCTCCAGCCGTCGTCGCGCGAGAGAGTTCTTTCGACATTCCCAGCATGGCGCGTCCAGTCAAGGTCGGCGTGGTTGTCTCGCAGGGCAAGATGGACAAAACCGTGAAGGTGCGCATCCAGAACATGAACTGGAACCGCCACGTGTCGAAGCACGTCGTGTCGCACCGCACGATGCTCGTGCACGACGAGCTGAACAAGTGCCGCGAGGGCGACGTCGTGCGCATCCAGTACGTGCGCCCGCTGAGCGCGCGCAAGTCCTGGGCCGTGGCCGAGTTCATCCGGCTGCAGGGCTCGAACTGGGAGAAGTACCAGCAGGAGATCCCCGACGAGGTCAAGCGCGACGAGCTGCGCAAGCTGCAGGGCTTCAGCGAGCTGCGCCAGGCGCGCGAGGCCAACGGCGGCGAGGACGCCGCGGTCGCCGCGCTGCGCCGCGGCGCCGCCGAC
>NRDT01000158.1:0-12036 GCA_004124955.1 Starmerella riodocensis
ATGCTTCGCGGTCGCGCGTGGCCTGCTGCTCGGCGTCGGCGGCCCAGATGCGCGCCTCCTCGCGGCGCAGCGCGCGCTCGAGGTGGTCGTAGCGGCGCGCGACAACGGCCATGCGCGAGTCGAGGCTCTTGGCCTCCTGGTCGAGCTGCTCGACCTGCATGCTCTGCAGCTGCTCCATGGTCATCTCCTCGAGCTTGTCCATGTCGACGCGCAGGTGGCCCTTGGCGTTGATGCTCTCGGCGAGCGCGCGCTTCTCGGCCATGGCGATCTCCGCGCGCTGCTTCTCGAGCGCGGCCTGGGCGCGCTGCTGCTCCTCGGCGGCGGCCTTCGCCTCGGCGGCGAAGCGCTCCTCCTCGGCGGCGCGCGCGCGCTCGCGCTGCTGCTCCTCCTCGGTGCGCAGGCGCTCGACCTTGGCGGCCTGCCCGCGCTCGCGCGTGCGCGCGAGGCGCTGCAGGTACGCCGTGTTCTCCTGGATGAGCGCGGCGTTCGCGTCGGTGGGCGCGGCGACGCGCGCGCGCTGCGCCGCGCCGGGCGTCTGCGCGAGCAGACGCGCGAGGTCGTACAGCTCCGAGCGCACGAGCGCGCCGGCCGTCCCGGCGAGCGGGTACGCGAGCGAGTCCACGAAGCGCACGACGCCCTGATGGTGGTCGATGCGCACGCGGTAGCCGTGCTGCGCGGAGCCGCGCACGAGCAGGCGCTCGAGCTCGGCGCGCGGCGCCGTGAACGGCGCCGGCAGCTCGACGAGCCGCAGCACGAAGTCGAGGCGCGCCTCGGCGTAGCTCGTCGCGAGCTCGTTGAAGACCGTCGTGGCCGCGACCTCGAGCAGCGGCTTGAAGTACGGCGCAAACTCGGGGATGGCGCCGAGCTGCGGCGCGACGCCGCCGAGGCTCTCGCTGAACGTCAGCGGGTTGAACTCCTGCTCAAACAGCGCGAACAGCGTGCGCAGCTCGGGCCGCGCATAACTCAGCACGTTGCGCGCCAGCACGGCCTCGATGAGGTCGCCGCGCGTCGGGCAGCGCTGCAGGTTGATGAGCGCCATCCAGCGGCGCGAGCGGCCCGTCACGGGCGTCGGCGGCTCGCTGCGCGGCACGCACAGCAGGCTCAGCACGGCGAACGACGCGATGCGGCGCAGCTCCGCCTCGGGCGCGCGCCGCGACGCGAGCATCACGAAGTAGCGGAACCACGTCGCCGCGTGGAACAGGTGGTTCTGCGAGACCGCCGCGACGCGCGCCAACGTCTCGTAGTACGTCGACATGCTGCTCACGGGGATCGGCCGCCGCGTCGCGCTCAGCAGCGTGTGCACGTCCTCGACGCTGCGGAACGCCTCCTGCCACAGCTCGAGCTTCACGGCCACGTCGAGCTGCTCGAAGCGCGTGTCCAGAAAGCGCTGCAGCGTGTCGCCGTCGCTGAGGTCGATCGGGTTCTGCGGCGCGTGCGGCGGCATGTGCATCGCGATCTGCGCGGCCGTCACGTCCTTCGTGCCGGCCTGCTCCGCGGCCTTCGCGCGCGCCGCGGCCATGTCCGCGTGGTACGCCTTCGACTGCGTCGCCGCGTGCTGCAGGTGCGTGCGCAGCAGCTCCGTCAGCCGCCGGAACTCCGTCTTGCGCCCGTACCGCTGGCAGAAGCCGAACGCCTGCGACGCCACGTCCGCGTACGCCGTCTCCAGCTTCGAGTTGTTGCGCAGCACGTCGAGCACGCTGCGGTAGTTCTCCCACAGAAACTTCAGCCACGGCGTCACCACCTCGCGGTCCGTGCGGTCCCGCGCCTCCTCGCTGCTCACCATCGCCAGCAGCAGGTCCTGCGGGCTCTCCTCCTCTAGGTCGTCCACCTGCACCTCCTCGGCCTGCTGCTGCGCGCGCGACACAGCCTCCTCGCTCTGGCTCAGCAGCGCGCCCACGGCCGTCGTCAGCGCCGTCACGCCCTCGCCGTCCGCGGCCGCGCTCAGCACAAGCTTCTTGTACTGGTGCAGCCCGTCCTTCACCACTTTGCCGCGCCGCAGCTGCACGGCGAGCGTCACGAACTTCGCAAACACGGGCTCCAGCTGCTCCACGCCCATCGACCGCGTCCGCTTCGAGATGACCGTCTCGTACAGCGCATCCAGCGCCGCGGGCGCCTTCTGCATGCCCTCGAGCTCCTCGGCCCGCTTCAGCACGTTCTCGAGCCTCGGTGCCGCGACCATTGAAATTTTCACGGTTCGAACTTCGCCGGGGTTTGGGGTGTATCCTTCTCCGTCGCCCGCCGCGCTGCCCTCCAGCCGTGCCTACCAGGGCAGGGGCGCAGCTCGGCCGGACGGGCCTGGCCAGCGGCGACGAGCGTGAGCGCGCATGGTTTCGAGCTCGCCTGCCTGCGCAACAGCACTGTGCAACAGCCCAACATGTCTGCTGCAGCGGCCAGACTCCCTCAATAACGCATGTCCCCACCTCTCGTTTTTAGGATGCCAAAAGCGCCGCCCCGTCCCTGAGCCTTGTAGTGCCTTCGGTTTGTGCTGAGCTGGGCGAACGTTCCCGGATTCACAACATGCCCCTTAGTTAGATTATACCATCCTTACGCAAAAGATGGCGAGTTCTTAAACAAATTCTCCAAGGCACGCACGGGCGCAAGTTCATTGCCGCTGAATGCGTCCCACCTTGGCCCGATCACATCAGTGACGCGTGCGCCAGTCTAAGGAGGAGCACTGTAGTAAGGCAGGACTAATCAGACTTTTTGTCAATGATTGCAAATCAGTAGCGCGCTGCTTATTTTGGAACTGATAAATTTGTATAAGCCTTGGTGGTTTTTGAGTCACGTATGAGTCAGTTAAACATTTTTGTGTGTCATCACAACTCATCTATACTGTTTAATGCAGTACTGTATTCTTAGCCTGCAAGCATTCGAAGGATCCGGGACCCAACGTCACAAAATTGTCGAGCACGACTTTCCTAGGCGATCAACGGGCCAATTCATGGCCTTTTGCTCTATACGCTTAGTGTACTATTCCTGCGCGAAGCATTTGCTCGAACAGCCGAGCGTGCTGGTTCTCTCTACATGTTTACACATACCGGTGCCTCAACTCATGGTGAAGATTCGTATTAAACTTATTGAACGCTGCTATTATGGAGAGTTTTCTGCTGATCTGGTGGTTTGTCATGCGAGACAGGCTTGTGTTCAGCCATGAGATCGAGTATGTGTCAGAGGTTGGAGAGCACCTGTTAGTAAGCGACCCCGCGTTACGCTTTTCTCGAGCTTCGTTGGGATGTCAGCAGATGGCTTAGCATCCTAAGTTAACTGAATTCAGGTCCAAAAGACTGACGTTTACTTGAATGCTCGAAGCTCTTGTCACAAACTACTTCGTCTTTCTAACTGAGAAGTTAGTTAGTTACATCCCTGAGAAGATGAACTTAAATATCTTCGGGCCGCAGACTGAGAGTCTTTAGGGCCGCTCTTGCAGGTATTTTCGCTATCTGGACTACCGTGATCAGTTAGGCTGCATGCATACGCAGGAGCTCGCCCTAAGCATGCTTTATCACGTGTCGTGACGCAGGGGAGTTTGCAGCACCCTGCATTTCATATGCGTGGCATCGCTAGACCTATAAACTGTCGTTCATTCGCGATCGAAGGCCCTCTGCTTTAACCTTAAAGTATTCGAGATCTATTTCAGGTCTTCTAGAATTAGCTGGCAACATACATGTCTACAAAGACGGGAGCCATAGAAATGTTGTCAGGTAAAGACCGCTGCCTGAGGAGAGACACTTAAAAGCTGCCTGCAAACACTAAACGGACTAGAGCCATTTCTCGCACAAGCGATCTAAAGCGAGCCGGCGCACTAATGCACCCAAGGTCGGTTGCTATATACCGCTTCGCGGCTCACTAGCAGCGTGTCAATTTGTCTTGGTTATCTTGAACTGCAGATCTATTCCATTCGAACGGCTTAGCGCACCGCTCGAAAGTGTTGCTCACATCAGAATCGCTCTCTCAAGATACCTCGAACGCCAAGTAGTGTCTCTCTTGGCAGCACCCGAAATCGTATCACAATAATTTGCATTTTCATTTAATCCACCTCCACCTCGACTAATTCCTTGTGGTTTATTTATTTTAGGCTAACTCCATTTCGTTGTCAGGTTGGAACACTGAGCGCCTTTGTGCCTCGTGTTGTGACCATCTTTGTAGTTTGACTATCGGGCGTCGAAGAGTTCTTAGTAGATTTGTCGAGAATACCCAGCTACTTCACCCCTGCGAATTCTCAGGCTCATGGTCGCCCGTCTCCAGTAGGACCTCTGCACTCGGAGGCAGAACTCGCGCGAGCTGCCCCCCTGCGACCAACTTGCCAGTGGACTTGTCACAGCGCGACGGGCTCGCTAGATCTTCAATACTCGCGACCCGAAGCTTGTGTCAATCACTGTCATATTCTGAAGGCTGCTCGCAATACTCGATCAGATCCTGGTATCGTTCGTCGTTTCCACACAATATGCTCAAGACTTTCCCGTGCATCGAAAGTGGCGTCGGTCCAGGACGGGTATACTCATCAAAAAGGGACTTGCCTAGCATTGTCTCAAATTTTTCACGATGTTCAAACATCCAAACTTTGTGACTTAGGCGAGCACATAAACTTTTATGATCGATCAGAGTGGACACCCCATAGTCGAGGTCAGGGTTGTCCATAATGAGGAAATATACCAGCTCCATCAACGTTTCATCCAACCGCTTATCGTCATCATTGATTAGGGGCGGCCAAATAACGGTGTACTGCCGGGGCTTGCCGGTAATAAGGTCGCGTATGTAGAATGGGTTGCAGAGCTTCGAATCATTGCAAAGCTCAATTTCGTATCTAGCGAACCCGTATAGAGCAAAGGCGTTCAGCCTTTGATTCTCTGATGACTTAAAGCACGACCCTTCATATTGGAATTTTGACACGAAAATGAGCTTTTTCCCGAAGGTTTTTCTAGCATACATGAGAAACGCCAGTGAATACCCTTCGATCGTGTCTAATAACGGCCTGATGACACCGTTGTCGTACACCCCCTCATGTTTTTTTTGGAGGCGAACAACGGGCTGGCCCTGAGGCAGCTCGCCGCCGCTATCCGGAAACAACTCTTTCAGCTTTTTTACTAGAACATCGAATTTTCCATCTTGTGAGTGACGCGCTTCCGCGTAAGTAGTTCGGCCTTTACGCTCATATGACACTTCGAAAGTATCAAGGGGAAAAATGACCTGTGTTTGGTTTTCTCGCGCGACGTTGACAATCTTTTTCACGAAATTTACAGAGTATTCCGTAAAGGACGGAGCGACCACGATGTAGGCGTTAATTCCATCCATTGACGCGAAGTGAGCCCTGTTATGAGGCAACCGCCGCTCCAGCGAGATTGTACGCTTTTTCGTATTAAATATATTCAGCCGTTGAGAGTGCTCGACGTAGCAATATGGGTCTTTTAATAAAGTTAGAGTTCTACCTAAGGGCAAAAAACACCTACCCATTGGAAGCGAATCGGGTTTGCCAGCTAATGCACTAGCTGTAGGGTTTCTCCTTTGCGTCTCTGCTAGCTTGCAAAGCTCAAAAATTGCTCGACACTTCTCGCTGGCACCCTTCGCTAGGCTGACGGTTTTGACGAAGCGAAAGATACAAGTTCGTATCTACTGCAGTCGCGCCACTCGAAGATAGAGACCTAAAAGTGCGCCCTGGTAATGAAGCGATTGCGGTAACTGGCAGTGGGTGGCGGCTTGTGCGTCGTCACCCAAGCTTATTTTTGCTGAAAGAGGACATCACATGCCTATAAGCCAAGACTAGGTCTTAGGAGGCTTTGAGGTGTGCGGGTGAGCCGATGTTTGTGACTACTATCGAGCTAAGTAGACCCCCTCAATTACGCCGCGAGGTTCAGGTTGCGCGCCCTGTAGTGGGTCGCCGCGCGGTAACACTCTATAATAATTGATTATCAACTAGTATTTAATGCTTATTTCTCAACCAATTCTGCTGTGTGAATTCTGGTAGGTTTTGAGTCATGTGTAAGTCATGCACCCATTTCTCTGTGTCAGCATAAACCACCCCCTTATTTAAATGTTAGCCTTCTAAGCATCCGAGCACGAGATGCCCTGGCGATCAGCGTGTCTTCTCAGAACTTTCAGCGTGCTCTGGATGCTTAGTGTTTTACTACAGCGCGACACCTTAAATTAAATCGCAGAGCGCGCTGATTCTCTCTAAATTTGTACTCTAACTCAAAGCCAGGGTTGAACTCTAATATTTAATCAAAAGCTGCTCCTTACGAAAAGGCTTCTGCTGATGTATGCGGACAGATCAGTAGTTGGCCATCAGATGGAGTGGACGTCATACGTTTGAGATTATCTGCTAGTAAGCAAACCCTGGCGACGCTCTCTATCGGCTACGTTAGGATGTCAGCAGGTGGCTTCACACTGTGGGTCAACTCAGGTCAGAACATTTTGACAGTCGCTTTAATGCTCAAAGCTTTGTTTACAAAGTTCACGGACACAAAATCTTTCTGCTCTTAGAGAATACTCTGTGAAAACCTCCGCTCCTCAGACCAGTGGGTCCTTTATACCGATTTCGCATTTGTTTCAGCTATCTGGACTCCTAAGATTAATTTGACTACATGCATGGCCTATAGCCACGAGCTCGCTGCCGCTCCAAGTAGACCTGTTCACGTGTAAAGCCGCAGGGGTACATGCAGTGTCTTGATTATATGTGCATGGCAGTGATGGACCTATAACAGATCTTTCGTTATATACCGGGAGCCCCAAACCTTGGCCTCAAAGTAAGTGAGGGTTCTTCACGGTCTTTGTGGTCAACTTTGGCACTGAAACATACAGCTACCACACACAAAGACTGCGGGCTGAAAATCTATCAGCTAGTGACTGCTGCCCGGGGAGAATGACACTTGAAAGTAGAGACTAGTCCGCTAGAGCTTTCCTTTACGCATATTCAAGCCGAAGTGAGCCGGTTCATTAACGGATCAGAGGTCGGTTGCTACACAACACTCGACTTGAAGACTCCCTAGCTGCGCGGCAATTTGTCTCATTTACCTAGAACTACAGATCCATTCCATTCAAGCGGACGAGTACACCTTTCGAAATTGTTGCTTACGTTGGCCTCTAAAGAGACCTCGAACGCTAAGCAATGTCTCTCTTGGCGGAACTATATCACATTCATCCACCATTTCATTTTCACCACCTCCCCGCAAATAGTCCCTTGTGCTTCATTGGTACAAGACTAACACCTCCTCCTAGCAAAGCAGAACACAGAGCGCCTTTGTGCTTGGTGTTGCGACCGTCTTTATAGTTTCACTCTCAGGACTCGGCGAGCTCTGGATGGAGTAAGTGAGGCTATCCAGCTGCTTGACTACTATAGCCACCCAAGCTCAGGGTCATCCGCCTCCAGTGAGAGCTTTGCAATCGGAGATGAAAGCTCGAGCGAGCTGACCTTTGCTTTAGGCTTGCCAATGAACTCCTCAAAACTCGTCGGGCTCCACAACTCTTCAATACTCGCGGCCCGAAACCTGTAATAATCTTTATAGGAGGACGTCTCAGCTTCCCTGATCAGATCCTGGTATCGCTCGTCATTTCCACACAGGATGCTCAAGACTCTAGCTTTTATCGGAAGTGGCCTCGGTCCTACATCGGTGAACTCATCATAAAGGGACTCTCCTAGCAATTCCTGAAATTTCTCACGTTGTCCTAACATCGGACTCATGTAACGTGGGATACCAGGGATGTAGTAAATTTTGAGTCTGTGGTCCCCAATAGCGCTCTCCCCGTTGCTAAGGTCATAAGCAAGAAACCATACTAGCCATTCGAGGGTATAATCTAACCGGTTTCCGCAGCTACCAATAAGACACGGCCAAGGAAGGGAGTATTGCCGATGCTTGCCGACAATAATGTCGCGTATGTAGAATGGGCTGCAGGTTTTCGTAGTATTGCAAAGCTCAATACCATATTTGGCAAGGAGGTGCTGCTTGTAGCTTTCTCCTAAGTGAGATCCGCAAAACCTGTTAAAGGTGGCAGTTGTCAAAAAGATAAGCTTTTTGCTGTAGTGCTCATTAGCATACATGAGGAATGCCAGTGAACTAGCGTCGTTCGTGTCGAGAAATGGCCCGATGTCATCGTTGTCGTACACCCCCTCATGTTTTTGCTGAAGACGAACAACGGGCTGACCATGAGGCAGCTCGCCACTTTTTAGGAAAAGAAACCTCAGCCGATCCAGCACCGAGAATAAATCATTCTCGGTGGACTGTTTATACCATTTGACTAGCTTTTCTTTCGGAAACTCTCTGCGCCTGTGGTCTCCGTCATGTATATAATCGAAATAACCGAGAGGAAGAATGACCTGCGCTTGGTTCTCTCGCGCGACGCTGACGATATGTTCCATGAGTCGGCCATGATTACGCATGAACAGCGGACTGACCACTATGTAGGCTTTCACGCCATCAGTCTGAGGTGCTTCAACCATGTACTAATTATAAAAGCATACTGATGGGTCGCTCTAATATAGAGCTGTTTTGCACGTGACCCCGTCCTGTATCTTTGCCGCTTGGGTGTGATCTTCGGTGAGTAGCGATGTGCAGTCGCCACAAGAATAAAGTTCTTGGGTTGCGCCAAAGCTTGCGTTAGCGTGTAAGGCCGATAGGGTCTAGGTGAACAACGTGGCTTTTTAACGTCAGATCTCGCGTGTCCTAGTAACGCTTTTGTAAGACCAAAGTCAAGATATGGCTATAATGAGCAGTTACAAGAGATAAATTTGATAAGCGCACGGAACCTTGGCGGTAAATAAGGCGGTAAATAAGCTAGTAGATTTGAGTTGTACTAGTTTTGCAGCTAGTTTCAAGACGCGTTGTCGAAGCTTAAGCCAAATAGCTTTTAGAGACGCGACCTCTCAGTTCACCAGGCGATCTTACATACTTTATGGTGATGATAGCAGCTGCTCCACCGGTCTTGAACAGTACATAATGGCCCTACTTTGTGCGTGACTGCATGTGCTCGACGTTAACATGTCATCGACTATCTGACAGAAATCTTCGTGCCACTGGTATTTCAACAGTCGTCGTGTACGTCTAGCGGGCGCCAGCACATGCCTATAAAGGCCGCATAGGTTCTGATATGGTCCCTCTCAGCAGTGATATCTGGCGGTCGTAGGAGGTATCTGCGCCTGCAGTGAGCGACGGTACTGAGTGTTCTCACCGTGCCACTTTGCCACGCATCATATCCGCTACGACTTGAACCTAACCCGAGGTCTGCACCATGCGCCACCTGCAAAGCCCTGAGGGTAAGGTTTCGGGCATGTTCAAAGTAGAATTAAAGGGGATGCGCCTCAGCCTGCCGCCAGTGAGCCAGGATGACTTTGCAGAGCGGACCTCAAATATATGAGCAGTGGCACCGTTCTTTTAATGAATGACTCGCATCTGACTCACAGCTCGAACCTACGCTGCCACCTTGATTCTGAGCTGCACGATGTATTTAGGAGTACCATATATCCGATTGTTTAGACGCGTGTACACACATTTCTCAATTGAACGGATACAAAAGGCTTCATGATAGGTCTAGTAACAGAAGTGTGGCTCGTGATCTTCTCAAGCCTCAAACCAATCGAGTTTAATCAGCAGAATGATCAGGGAAGGCGATTCCTTTAGGAGCTCAACCTTGTTATAGCCTCAAACAAGGGCCAATGCCATTGGCTGAAGATACCGGAGATCGTATCAATAGAGTGGTTGGCTAGGCGCCTTCGTGCTTTTCATGCCGGGATCACCTCTGTAGATTACAAATTGGGTCTTGACGGGCTCTATTTGGATTTGCTACTTCACACTACTGTAAATTTTCAAGCACCCGCCTCTATTTGACGCATTGCAATCGGGGATTGAATCTCGAGCAAGCTGACCTCTACGCCTGGCTTGCCAATGAACTTTTCACAGCTCGCCGGGGTCCGACGGGCCCGCTAGCTCTTCAATACTCGCGACCCGAAACTTGTGTTAATCACTGTCTAACACTGAAGGCTGCTCGCAATACTCGATCAGATCCTGGTATCGTTCGTCGTTTCAAGATTTTCCCGTGCATCCAAAGTGGCTTTTTTTTGGAATGAATAAAGTCATATAAAAAAGACTCGCCTAGCATTTTCTCGAACTTTTCACGAAATGTCACCAAAAATTTTTTCCAAGGTGGGCAGTGTGGGAATTCCTCTAAAACATAACGATCGTACAGACCAACGATCGAAGCGTCGAGTGTGCGGTTGTAAGCGAAGAACTCTATCAAATAACCCAGCGTATAATACAGCCGAACACCGACATGGTCGATAATGTACGGCCAAGGAACGGTGTACTGCCGGGGCTTGCCGAGAATAAGGTCGCGTATATAGAATGGGCTGCAGAGCTTCGTATTATTGCAAAGCTCAATCCCGTATCTGGCGAATCCGTTCAGAGCAAAGACGTCCAGCGCGTCATCTCTTAATCTTGTCACACACTCTAACCCCTTATAGTCGGACTTCGTCACGAAAATGAGCTTTCTACCGAAGTTTTTCTTGGCATACATGAGAAAAGCCAGTGAATAACCTTCGACCGTGTGTAATAATGGCCTGATGTCATCGTTGTCGTACACCCCCTCGTATTTTTGCTGGAGGCGAACAACAGGCTGGCCCTGAGGCAGCTCGCCGCCGCTATCCGGAAACAAGCGTTTCAGCTCATCTTCTAGATCATCGAGTTCGTCATTTTTACATCGATATTTTACTTCGAAAGTATCGAGGGGAATAATGACCTGTGCTTGATTTTGTCGTGCGATGTCGACAATCTGTTTCACGAGTCGAAAAAAGTAGGTTGTAAAGGACGGAGCGACCACAATGTAGGCGTTTATTCCATCCATTGGCGCGAAGTGGGCCCCGTTATGAGGCAAGCGCCGCTCCAGCGAGACTGTTAGCGTTTTTATATTGAATTGGTTTAGCGCGTGAGACTGCTCGACGTACCGACGTGGGTCTTGTAATAAAGTTAAAGTTGAATCTTAGGGCAAGAAGCACCTAGCCTTTGGTAGCGAGTGGGGTTTGCCAGCCATTGCGCTGGCTTTAGGTTTGCGTCTCTGCTAGCTCGCAAGGCTCAAAATGTGATCGACCCTCCCAGCCGGCGAGTTTCTCTAGGCTGACGGATTTGACGAAGCGAAAGACACAACGTCGGATCTATGGCATTCAATGGACTCGAAGATATGGAGACCCCAGAAGTGCGCCTTGATGATCCAGGTGTTGCGGTAGCTGGCGGTGGGTGGCGGGGTGTGCGTCGTCACCCTAGCTTAATTTTGCTGATACAGGACACCGCATGCCTATATGCCAAGACTAGGTCGCAGGGGGCACTGAGGTGTGCGAGCGAGCCGATGTCTGGTCTGTTGGCATTCTTTCGCGTTTCGAACGCGCCGAGCACCAGCTTAGTGGTGGACTATTGGGCCAAGCAGACCCCGCTGAAGCGGAGGTTGAGATTGACGCGCGCCCTGAATTAGGTCGTCGTGCGGTACTTCACGACTTGGGCCGCCACACAAGCCAGGCCATCGCACGCAGTCCTGGCCTTTTCGTAGTACAAGTACTTAGCGGTACGTGCAAAAGAACTCCCTGCGGAATTCCTGCGCGGAGGCTCCCCCGGTGGCGAGGCAGCGGACGCGAGCGATCGAGGCCGCAGCGCACGTAACTCGGCCCAGCTGGAGCGTCAACGGCGCGCGCTCTGCCGCGCGATCTGCCGCGCGCGTCTGCGCGAGCCGAGCCAGCTTCGCTCGCAGCGCCCGTGGCGCCCGCAGCGCTCGCGGGCGCGCTCGCGGGCGGGACGCGCGCCTGGGAGCTGGGAGCTGGGAGCTGGGAAGCGGGTTCTGACAAAGACGCGGCGAATGTTTAGAAGCACACCCAACGCCGAGCGCGCGAACGTGCGCGCGAACTCAAAAGCCTAAACGCGAAGCCAGAGAACCCGCAGGGCGCACGCGCGAGGGCTCGAGGACAGGACAGGATGGAAGGTCAAAACATTTCCTGACGTTCGTGAGTTGGTGCATAACTGCAGGTGAGCCCAGCATGCCAGGGGTTGGAGTCATCCTGATGTGTGT
>NRDT01000157.1:0-12049 GCA_004124955.1 Starmerella riodocensis
ACTCGTCGGCGCCGCGCTTGCGTGCGCCGGGCAGCGCCGCCGTCCCGCGCGGCGGCGTCACCCACCAGGCCGCCGCGGCCTTCCCCGACGCAACGGGGAACGAGGACGACCGCGTACCGGACGCGGTCTTCGCGCCGGCCGACGCCGCCGCCAGCGTCATTGAGCGGGCCGGCGAGGCCTGGGCCACGAACAGGTTCTCCTTCTCCGCGGGGCGCGCGTGCTGCGGCTGGAAGAAGCTGTTTATCTTCGGCTGGTCATTCTTCTTCGCCGTCGTCCGCCGGTACATTGGACTGCCGTGCCTAGCTTGGTGCGCAGGGCCGTCGACTCGTCCTGCGAACGTGCTTGAACAGATCCCCACGCAGCTGTTGTGTGACGGACGCGCTGAAGTTCGCGTTTCGCGTTGTGGGCGTTTTATTAAGGCGGGCGCGAATGCGTGCAGTGCATGAGCCCGAACCCTGGAGACCTGCCCGAACAGTGAAGAGGGCAGGGCCACAGAGCGCGCCGACTCGAGCTGCTGAGCCAGAGAGAGCTGAGCCTAGGCTAAGAGTAGGCTATCAGTCATTAGTGGCAGTTTCGAAATATGCTATCATTATTAGAAAATAGTAGTCTCAACAACAGCAACAAAAAAAATAAATTAAACAACGAGACGTGGCTTCACGGCGTGTCTGTCCAGTAGCCCTGGCGGTTCTCATACATACTCTCGAGCACGATATTCCAGCGGTCAAACTCGGCGCGCGAGACGTTCGCGAACTTCGCGACCTGGAGCGCCCACCGCAGCCGCTCCTGGCTGCCCCGGCCCCGCAGCCGCGCGCTCTCGATGAACGCGTCAACGAGATCGGCGGCGGCCGCCGCGTCCACGGGGGCCTTCAGCGACGTGCGCATGAGAATCCGCAGGCTCTGAAACCGGTTCATGAGCTGCGACTCGGTGAGGCGCGACCGCGTCAGAATGCTGAGCATCTGGTTGATGCACTTGGGCTGGACGAGCAGCCGGTTCTCCTTCACGAGCCACGTCACGAACTTGTAGCTGTCTTCCGGCTGGTCGGCGGCCAGGCTCAGCAGCAGCTTGTTGAGCACGGGCGCGGGGACGCGCTGCGGGCCGACCATCCGCAGCAGCTGCCGCGCCACCGTGTAGCTCTTCTGCCGCACGAGCTCGGCGACAACGTAGAATGCAATGGACGCCGACAGCTCGCGCCCCGCGGTCGCTGCAGAGGCCGCGGCCGCCGCTTTGTCCAGGTCCGGGCCGAGCGGCGAGTCGCGGAACAGCTCGTTGACCACGCTCAGAAGCGACGTGTCTGACGTTGTGGCCGCCGTTGTGGCCGCCGTTGCGGACGCCGTTGATGACGGCGCGCCGCCCTGCTCCTTCGGAGTGCCACCCGGTTTGGCGAGAGGCGCAGGATGGCTTTTGCCGCGGCCTACAGACTCGGCCGCATTGACTTCTTCTAGAGCACCCTGGTCAGCGCTGGATGCAATGCTTTGTGCAATGCTTTGTGCAGTGCCTTGGGCCACACCGATGCTATGTACAGGGCCGTGTGCAGAGCTCGAGGCCGCGCCGCTCGGGCTCGCGCCCCGCGAGCGTTCGGCCTTCTTCTCCGACGCAAGCAGCATGCCCACCACAAGCAGCTGTATATCCTCCTTCGCCTGCGGGACCGAGAGGTCGACCCCGTTCAGGCGGCGGTACTCCATGATCTTCGCGATGTGCCACTTCAGCAGCTGCGTGATGCTGTCGGCGCTGACGATCGGCAGCGACATGTACCGTACCTGCTCTGCGTACGGCCGCTTCGTGACGAGCCGGGCCAGGGGCGCGTTGCTCGCGCCCGTGAGGGGACCCGGCATCGACATGAGAAGCTGCCACAGCACGCGCCCGGGCACTCTGTGCTTCTCGTAGAGGTGGGACAGCTTCGCGGCGGCGCGGCCCAGGACGGCGTTGCGCGCCGCGTCGTCGCCCAGCACCGGCGTCAGCACGCGGCGCACGAGGAACGTGCGCAGCTCGCTGCTGGGCAGGGCCACGAGGCCGTGGAGATCGGCCCGGTCCTGCGGCATGCGCTGCGCGAAGGCTGCCGCCAGCAGCGCCTTCGCGAGCAGCACGTCGTGCTCAGGATGATGCAAGTGTTTGGCGCCGTGGCGGCACACGTTGGCCACATCGTAGGTCTGGCCCAGGCGCAGAGCCGCGGCCAGCATCGAGGCCTCGGCGGCGCTCGAGACCGGCGCGGCGCGGAGCAGCGGCCGCGCAAACAGGCGGAAGCTCGGCGGCGTCTGCACGACCCTCATCACGGCGCTGACCAGCCCCGGGGCGTCTCTATGCCTGACGACCCAGTCGGCAATGGCCGTGTGGTGCGGCGCCGGCGCAACAAGGAGCATGAACGCCGCGCTGCGCGCGTCGAAGTGGGCGGCGTAGTTGTGCAGCCACCGGCGGAAGTCGCGCGGGTCCAGCAGCACCATCAAACGGGCCTTCCACCAGGCCGCCAAATTGTCCGCCGAGAGCAGCTGTGGGAAGTTGAGGCCCGGCGCAGCGCCGTCGCGACCGCCGCCGCGACCGCCGCCGCGACTTCGCCCGGAAGCAGAGGTGAGCGCCAGGGCGTCGCGCAGCAGCGCATGCAGCTCGGCCGTGCTAAGGGTGGCGCGCGACGCCGCCATGAGCATCATTTTCTCCATCGTCGAGAACAGCGGCAGGTACTGCGCCATGTCCAGCGCCTCGAGCAGCTGGCTGGCGAGCGCGCCGTGGCCCTCTGCGCGCAGCGCGAACGCGAGCTCGGCCACGCCGAGCTCACCCGTGGGCCCGCGCAAAATTGCCGGCGCGATGCGCGCGACCACAGCCGATATGATGTGCTGCAGCGGCAGGTGGCTCAGCAGGTACTGCCCGGCCTGCCTGAAGTCGAACTCGTCGGCCGCCAAGGCCACCGCCGTGGCGACCTCGGCCTCGAAGGCAGCGAGCGACGCCCGTGGCGAAACACTTCCATGCTCGTCCCGCAGCTCGTCCCGCGATTCATCTCGCGCGTCATCCCGCGATCCGCCTCGCGCATCATCCAGGACGTCGTCCTGGCTCTCGTACAGGATTTCGTTCTTGGCCCGCGCCGGCGACCGCGCCGTCTCTGTCGCGTCCGCGGGGAGAAGTTGCTTGATCCGGTCTGCCAGCGACAGCTCCACGCGCGCGGTGGCCGCGAAGAACCGCGCCGCGCAGGGCCGCAGCCGGGAGAGCGCCCCTGGCTCTGCCCGGCGCGCACCGCAGGAAGACAGGCCGCGCCATGCTAGCGGGCGGGGCCGTCCGCAGAGGCTTTTAGGACCAGAAGCGGCCAGCACTCTGCATATCCGCGGCGTCCTGGCCTTCATGCATGTGTGTAGTGCACAGAGGTGAAATTTCACTTACTAACTGTGGATGGCCAAGACCGCCCAGCCCATAGGCGAGGCACGCCGGTAAACACTACTTCTAGTACGCGCAGCTTATACATAGACCTATACGATGAATTACGTCTGCGCGCGCGGGGGCTGGTGCGGGCATGCTTCACTCGGACTCGTTGTCGCTGACGTCCTTGCGCGCCTGCGAGGACGCCGCGCCGGGCTTGGACGCCACTGCCTCGCACGCGTCGACCCAGTCGCTGTACACGTCGACGGGAGCACTCAATGCGTTGATGGGCGACTGGAACGACTGGCCGCACACTTTGCAGCTCAGGTTGCCGAGGCCGAGCTTCTTGTCCATGAGACAGACCACGCTGTCGTCGTGGTTGCAGAACAGGCAGGTGAACGTCGTCGGGAGCACCTGCTTCACCCGCTTCGTGGGGCCGCGGGAGCTCTTCTTCCGTTTGCCCATAGATCAAGACGGGCTCTAGCTCCGCAACGCACTAGAGATTCGGGTGATCAGTGAGGTGGGATGCAATTCGAAAAGAGTAGCCACTTTCTGGGGCAGGGGCGAGGAGCCAGGAGGAGGAGGACGAGGAGGTGGTGGTTGTGGCGGGCGTGGTGGAAAATCGTGCTGATTCTCTGCACTTATCCCGTCTTCTTACTGCCTGGACGAGGGAAGGTAGAGAGACTGCAGGCGGGCCAGGGCGTAGGACAGAGGGGAAAAAAAAATATATTCCGCGTAGAACCTGGTGAGTGTGCACCAAGTCTCCAGCGGTAGCACATCGACCTGGTTTGCGTTCAAAAAAAACCGACTTCTCTGCGGATACTTTCCCCAGCGCGCCGTTCTGATATTTTTGGATCCGCAAGATCGAGGAACAGCCGCGACATCGTCAATTTGGACAGTATACACAGCATGTCCGTGGACACTAAGAAAGTAGCCGCGGCCAGCAAGGCGCTGAAGAAATACCTCGGCGGCCGCGACAGCACCGAGGAGAAGGCGCAATTGTTCGAGGACGACGGCGAGTTCATCTACCTCGTGGTGCATTCGCGGAAGTACTTCGCGGAGACGCGCGTGCTGAAGCCGAAGCTCGTCGAGCTGCCCAAGAGCCTCTGGGCGTACCGCGCCGAGGCGCCAAAGGTGTGCGCGTTCGTCAAGGACCCGCAGCGCGAGTACAAAGACGCGCTGCTCGACGGCCAGACCCCATTGAGCCGGTGCATCGGCGTGTCGAAGCTGAAGGGGAAGTTCAAGCCGTACGAGGCGCGCCGCGTCCTGCGGTCGGACTTCGACCTGTTTGTGAGCGAGGACGACGTGGTCCCGCTGCTCCCGAAGCTGCTGGGGACCAGCTTCTTCGCGAAGCAGCAGTACGTGCCGGTGCCCGTGAAGATGAAGTCGAAGGGCGGCAAGATCAGCGCGTCGCGCGTGCAAGCCGCTCTGGCGCACATCCTGGGCTCGACCGCGATCGTCTACCCGGCCAGCCACACGATGCTAGTGCGCATCGCGACGACGCAGCACTCGGACAAGGAGGTTGCCGCGAACGCCAAGGCCGTGATGGACGCCGTGGGCTTCGCCAACGTGCTGTCGCTCAGCATCCGCACGCCGCAGAGCCCCGCGCTGCCCGTCTACTACGTGGACAAGATCTACTCGGAGAGCGACATCGGCGACGAGAACGAGGACGACGGGTACGAGACCGAGGGCCAGAAGCGCCGCCGCGAGGACGCCCACCTCGACGAGCTGCTCGCTGAGGTCGTGGACGAGGACGAGATCAAGGAGTACAACCGCGAGCAGAAGCGGCGACGGAAGCAGCGCACGCAGGGCAGCAAGCTCAGCGGCGAGACCGGCGACGACGCCGAGCCCACAGCACGCGAGCCGGCAACCGAGCCGGCAACCGAGGCGGACGCCGAGGCGGACGCCGAAGCGGCCGAGCCTGAAACGGCCGCGCCCGAGGCGAACGCCGCTTCGAGCCGCGAGGACTCGGAGGACTCCGAGGACGAGGCTGTTGAGCCTACGAAACAGTCCAAGCGCGACGCGACGAAGCGCGAGCGCGGGAAAGCTGAGCCCGCTAAGACTTCGACGGCGGCGTCCACCAAGACGGCTCCCAAGACGGCTCCCAAGGCGGCCCCCAAGGCGGCCACTAAGGCGGCTCCCAAGGCGGCTCCCAAGGCGGCTCCCAAGGCGTCCGCTGAGGCGGCTCCCAAGGCGTCTACCAAAGCGCCCGCACCCAAAACAGCTTCAAGAGCGGCTTCCAAGCCGTCCGCAAAATCGAGCACTAAAGCATCCTCTAAAACTAATGACTCCCCGGCCAAGCCCGCGAAGGCCCCGAGGGCCGCCAGGGCACACAAGGTGTCAAACTAGCAGTGACGTCCCAGAAGCTGCGTGTAATGTAGATACTACTTTGTCGCTTTTTTAATTTATAGATTCGTGACCGCTTGCTGGCCCAGTTCCTTTGAACGTCGCGGACCATCAAACAGAGGCTAGCCTGAAACACGGTTGTGGGACCCAAGGGCTGACTACGAGGAGTGCGACCAGGCGATCGCCACACCCACACTGACGTCGGGCCACACCATGTTCAGGCAGCTGCGAAGGTTCTCCGCGACGGCGTGGCGGCCGCGCGCCGCAGAACGAGTCACGGCGGAGGAGCTCGCACAGGCGCGCCGGCTGCGCGCGGAGCGCGACCGGCTGAAGAACCGCAAGCACATCCACTCAATCACGCTGTACGCGTCCGGCCTGCTCGTGCTGGCCGGCACGCTCAGCTACGCCAGCGTGCCCCTGTACCGCGCGCTGTGCTCGCGCACGGGCTACGGCGGGACGCCGATCACGGACGGCGCGAAGTTCACGCCCGAGCGCATGACGCCCGTCGAGCGCGACCAGCGCATCCGCGTGAAGTTCAGCAGCGAGGTGAGCAGCCAGATCCCGTGGCGCTTCAAGCCCGAGCAGCGCGAGGTCTCCGTGCTGCCCGGCGAGACGGCGCTGGCCTTCTACAAGGCGCAGAACGTCGGCGACGAGCCGGTGATCGGCATGGCGACGTACACCGTCGTGCCCGAGCGCGCCGCGGCGTACTTCTCGAAGATCCAGTGCTTCTGCTTCGAGGAGCAGCTGCTCATGCCCGGCGAGGCGGTCGACATGCCCATGTTCTTCTTCATCGACCCCGACTACGCGAAGGACCCCGCCATGGCGCACATCCACGAGATCGTGCTGCACTACACGTTCTTCAAGGCGCAGTTCAAGGACCGCCAGCAGGAGCGCGAGGTCGTGAACGGGCTCGCCGCGCAGTTCGCCAAGAGTGAGCCCTCCGCGCAGTGACGCATCTTGGCACGAGCCTCGACACGAACTGCGCGCTCGCCTGCGAGCAAGCCGCGGCTGCGGCAGGAGCAGGAAGCATTGTACATATCTCATCAACTCGTGCGAGACGACGCCGGCACACAGGGCTCGCAAGCTTCTCACGCGGGAAGCGCACGTTAGAGTCGCACGTTAGCGCACGTTGGGCTCGTCCAGCGCACAGCTGCGCGGGGCCCGCACGATTCAAAATCAGGGGAAGGAGCCACGGCGGTGTGGCTACAACAGCGGAGCGCAAACGCAGCGGTAGAGCGCCAGCTGTTGACCGCGCCGCTTCGATCTTATGTAGCTACGAGAACAAAACAATACTAACTACGACCGCGCAGCCGGCGCTCGCCGGCTCGGCCCCCTGCGGCCAAGGTTGTGCGCATGTTAGAACGCATAGGCCAGTCAAGATACCGCTGCATCGCCGTATGACAAGGCGCAGTGTGTTTGAGCGGTATATCCGCCGTGTTTTCACTTTTATGTGATGGAGGTTTTAGCGTCGTGGTGTGCAGAGTAGTGGTACTAAATTTAGAGGCGGCCGCGCCGGCAGGGCCGGCGGCGGTGCCGATATTAGACAGAATTAGAAGGAATGCAAAATCTCGGTGGTGGTACATCTAGAAGGCCTCGTCGGCGGTGACCTGCAGCGCGGGCTTGTTCTCCTGGGCCTCGATTATGGTGATCGTGCGCGGCGAGTCGGCGCGAAACGCCTTCGCGTTCGAGTCGACGGGCGTGATCGGCGAGGGGAAGCTGTCCGCGCCGGCCTCCTGGGCGCTGCGCAGGGCTCGCACGAGCTGCTCGTTGAGCTCGGCCTCGTAGTGGATTCGCCGGTTCGGCTCGTCCTCGGGGGTCTCCTGCCACTCGTTCGGCGGGCTTGGCGGCGGGCTGACGAACCACAGCTTGCCGGGGTCCGGCAGCTGCAGGTGCGACTCGCCGGGCTTGGCGACGTTGTTGATGCTGAATCCCATCTCAACTTCTTCGCAGCCAGCGATGCGCCGCAGCTCGGCAAGAAACAGCGGCTGCGCGGCCACCGCCTCGCTCTGCGTGCCGAACACGGCCAGCACCCGCTTCATGAACCGCAGCTGCGTCCACCGCAGCAGGCCGGGCGCGTTGAGCGCGCCAAGCTGCGCGGTGACCTGCGCTATGAGAGGCTTTGGAATTTTATAGATGACAAGTGTGTTTGTTTCGCACATGTTTTGTGTGTGTTTTTGACAGGTGCGAGTCTATGCAGCGTGCGCGCGTGAAATTGGCGGTTGTGTCGGCGTGTCCGAGCTTACAATGCAGTCGCGCAGTCTAGCTTCGCTTCTAGGTTGCTTTTTGGCTTGCTTTTAGCCTGCCTTCAGCCTGTTCTTGGCACACTGTTTGGTCTTGTTTCAGCGGCGTTCGATTCGCGTGCAACCTTTTTTTGCAAACAGAATCAAAAGAAACAGCTTGGTCCGCGAGAGAGCGTCTTGAGCAAGCTTGATATGCGCCCTGCGCCACCGAAATCGAAGCGAGCCTCCAAAAAAAAATTCGGTGCTGGAGCAAGTGCGTGAGCTGGAAGCCTCGGCGCGGGTCAGGCTGTATATAGTGTGTTTTGACTGTTCCCTCTCTCCTTCATGCGCAGCAGCCTCGCCGAAACCTCCGCCCCAGGTTCAGGTGATGTCACCGTATAATTTTCTCTGCTGGGACCGCGGCGGAGGTGGGACGGTGAAAAGGGAGGCTCATACATGTCACGTTTTAGAGCGCTCCACGCCGCCAGAAACGTGGTCAAAGCTGCTCAGATGATCTGAAGTGCGTATTCACATTATCCGGGCCCGAACTTCACTCTAAAAAACGCGATCGCGCATACACATCCTGCCAGCTCCCCTATCCCGCTCGTACTGCTCCCTTATCGCCCCCACCTCACACCGTTACTTCCGGGGGACCGTCGTGGTCCTCTTGCGCTTAATCTTGGTTAAGCCCCCGTCCCATATGGTCACGTGGAGCGTATCTTTGGCTTCGGAGATCTGCCAGTTGTGGCATTTTTCCAGCATTACCCTAGGCATCTGGGCTTCGTGACGTCAGGTCCGAGGTCGCGTGACGAACATGGGGTGTGCTCGACTGCAGCCGCGGACGGGGGGCGTGCATATGCCTCGGGCCTGAACACAAGCACTGCAAAAAACATGGTCAGACGCGTAGCTACAGCGAGCCATGCAACCTGGCGCTAAGCCGTGGTGGCAACCCCGGTTATGCACAACGGAATCTACAGCCTATCAGTAGCCATCCAAACCGTCTATTGCATCCCGTCCTAGCGGCCGGTGTCTCACCTTTGTAAGTCGGACGCATGCGGCCCTCTGGCCGCGCGCGCCCTAACGGGTGTGTCAAATTAGAGTTGGCCTATATACTACCTTATCTGCAGGGCTCATGCAAGGTGCTCTCGTCGAGGCACATTGCGTCATCCGTCAGGGACAACGGTCTTGCGACTGCCGGCGGCCCGATGAGGCTCGCAAGAAGCGCGTGAGCATCCTTCGTGAAGGCTATGGGCAGAGAAATCTCTATGCGCAGGCGCGGAGGCCAGGCCGTGGCGACTCCGTGTAAGCCTCGGTTGTCGTTCAGTCCTATCGCACGCGGGTGTGAGCCATGAGGATTCCGTGACCAGAGCTAGCCTGGAAGCCAATGTACCCGCAAGTTGTACTAGCGATAGGTTTAGTTAAATGATCTTGGGCGGACTTGAGACGCGATCAAACCCATCAGGTCCATGCAGCAACATGAGATCGCCTTCACGGGCTCATGAATGCACTATCATTCTGGTGCGCTTCGGGGCTTTCATGTGTATGTGTGCCTCGTCAAACTTGCTGCATACCCGTGGTTCCCCCAAACTTGCCAGAAGCCACGATCGACTGTCCAGCTTTGCCTCAAGCATCGCTGCAGATCACATCAACAGAGCCTGCCTAAACTTTCATGTTGCGCTAAGCCGAGCTCATAGTCGCTGAATACGAAGCCCGAGTGGCACTCTAAAATTGCATGGGGATTGATGCTCTAGTCCCCAATTCAAACACAGTTCTGACGGGGCGCTGCTCTAAGGCCTGAAATTCAGCGAATCCATCAAGTGTGCGAACTGGCAATTATATGAGCACCTAGGGATCGACTGAGCATAGCTAGCTTCATGATCGGTGGTCTTTCGTAGTATGGTCACCAGTTATATCGCCATCGTCTTTCTCATACGTTCTGCCCCGCTTATTCTCTGCTTATTCGCACAGCACCAGCAGGGCCACCAAAAGCCTGATAGCGCTTCTTATATATACGCCTCAGATTAGATCACACATCATGGTCGACAGTTCACAGTGTTTCCTCTTACCTTGCAGAGACCCCGGCTACGCAGTGACTTCGTAGCTCGGCCACCACCGCACTGCACCCCTATCTAGTTTACTTGACATTGCACAGCTACTCGGCTGAAAACGGGCCCACGTATTGGCCTTGGTAAAATTGGGCCCATATAGCGGGCGTAAGTTTAGCAAAGTTGATTTAGGCTACACCTGCAGGAGCTCCTCAACCCTGGAGACTCTGGTGCATTGGTGTTTTGGGGTTCTAGCGTAGGGTTGGTGTCGAGGAAAGGAGCGATCACCCCTGGAACAGCCAGCTTATGAGCATCTATGAAAGTGAGTTTCACTGAAAGGTTGGTTCAGCGTGAACAGAGAGCGGGAGGCAAAGTGGCGAGGAACACAGCACGGCTGTAGCCAAATTCGCTGGAACTGCTGGGAATGCAAGACACGCCCTAACGTACCCCAACAGACACGGACCAAGGCAGTGCGAAGAGGCTGCTCATGCAGAGAAAGAGCCGAAAATGGGTGCACCGAATCTGAGTTCTCGGGGTGCTCAAAAGGCTGCGCAGAGCTTTCCTGAGCTTTAGGCCAGAGTATTTAGTAAGATTATTGCGCTAAAGCCACCGCAATTGTGCAAGACTTCACAGGTGACATACTCTCTAATTAGGTCGATCAAAACATTACATCGGTCTTTCAGCGGCGTTCAATGCTGGATTCCATATTATTAGCCATCAGTATGGCGTTTGTATATTCCGAAGCCTCGCGCGTCATCGCGCGCATCACCTCGAGCTCCATTTCGTCTACATGATCGTCGATTCTCCAGCGTATGAGCAACTGCGAGCCCGGATTGGAGTCAGGTCAACCTGGTGGCTATATTAGTTTGCAGTCACTAATTATCCTTGCTAGCATGCTGGGAGCCGTGCTGGCCCACACTCCTGGCCAATCAGTCTTGACCCAAACTAATATTTCGAGGCGGGGGCCGAAGGGCATCGGAGTACGAGAGGGTCGCGCTATGTGTCACCGCGCGGTCGCGTCGCTGCACAGGCTGCATGGTGGGCGCGCCCTCCTTTCGCGTGCCCTTGAGTTTCGAGGGGGTAAAAGCAGGGTTTGTCGGGTGGTTGAAACCAAAGATCGGCTGGTTGCTCGGCTCAACGCCCAATTGGCAAGCACAATCACCGCCGAGGTTAATAATTGCAGGTATACTAGACTATGCTCACCTTTGCTAGGAGTACTTTCACCGGTAAAGGGGCCCTGAGCAGCGAGGCAGGGGTTTCCCTACAGATCTGGCGTGATCCTAGGCCCCTGTTCCTGTCTTAGGTAACGCTGTCGCTGCATTAGGGGTGGGGTCGCGTTGGGCGGTCACGTTTAGACGCGGCGACCGCGCGTGAGTTGCAGCAGTATCACCACCACCGGCCATCGCAACGCGTCGCATCCAGCGAGCGCCTTGGATCTGCGATTGCTGCGAACGCACTTGGTGCTCCGAGCATGAGCGTCCCCCTGCGCTACCGGCGACAGCAGCACGCGGTGGGAGGCCCCGCCGCGGCGCCTCACCACCCACCCACGAACTACCACCAGCACCCCACACACGCAGCGGCGGCCCCGCCAATAGCGGCCAATGCGCGTGCGGCGGGCGCCTCTGCGCACGGCGTCTTCGCGCCTGCCACGGGCCCGCATGATCCCGGGCACTACACGCCGGGATCGTATACACCGGACGCGTACGCGAGCCCGCGCGGCCACGCGCACGGCCACGCGCCGGGCCACACCATGGACCGAGGCGCGTATCTCGCGACCCCCTACACGCAATCGCCAGCGCACTGGCCCCACGGCTCTCCGGCCCTGGACACTCCGGCGCGCAGTACGCAGCCGCACATGCAACCGGGCCAGCCGGGCCAGCCGGGCCAGGCGCACCCGTACGGCCCCGTCTCTCCGCAGTACGCCGAGTACGCCTATAAGTACGCGCTCAAGTACGGCCACTACCCACTGCCGCCGCCGGCCGGCGCGGACAGCGGGCTGGTGGGCGCCGCGTACGATGCGCCGTTCTTACGCACGCCCACAATGACGTTAAGCCCGTTGTCGCGAAGGTTGAGGCCTTGCCCGTGGCCCTGAGAACCGT
>NRDT01000159.1:0-11930 GCA_004124955.1 Starmerella riodocensis
CGGTGCTGGTGGTTCCTCAGCCTCGAATGGCTCGGACGTTTCGTCCACTCCCACCTCTAACGGCTCTTCAGGCGCCAACAGCTCGGGTGGCTCTGCGGGCCCTACCTCCAACGGGTCGTCGGCATCGAACGGTGCTGGTGGTTCCTCAGCCTCGAATGGCTCGAACGTTTCGTCCACTCCCACCTCGAACGGCTCTTCAGGTGCCAACAGCTCGGGAGGCTCTGCGGGCTCCACTTCTAAAGGGTCGTCAGCATCGAATGGTGCTGGTGGTTCCTCTACCTCTAATGGCTCGGATGTCTCGTCGACTCCCACCTCCAACGGCTCAGGCGCCAACAGCTCGGGAGGCTCTGCGGAACCCACCTCTAACGCATCTTCAGCCTCTGGTGGTGCTGGTGGCTCTTCAACGTTCAGTAGTTCGTCGGGAGAACCTACATCGGTCGATTCCTCGGTCGCTAACACCTCGAGAAGCTCTTCGGGCTCGACATCTAACGGTTCTTCGGGATCAAATGGTGCTGATAGTTCGTCAGCTGTCTCCACGTCCGGCGGTTCTGCAGGTGTTAACACTTCTGATGGGTCATCCGCCCCCACGTCAAACGGCTCTGATGTCTCAGCACCCACCTTAAACGGCTCCTCTAGATCCAATAACTCTGGACCCTCCGCTCCTTCATCCACTGGGTCTTCCGAGTCTAACAACACTGATGGCTCGGTAGGCCCCACTATTGGATCCTCTGCCAATCCCGGCAACTCTGCCGAGCCTACCTCCAACTCTGGTCCCACCATCGGCCCCGGTAGCTCGTCTGCTCCAACATCGGATGGCTCATCGGACCTTAGGCCGAACTCTTCGAGCCCTGCTTCGTCCACCTCATCCGAGCCTAGCTCAAGTTTCACTAGATCGACAGCTTCGCCTTCGCCGACTGAGTCTGGTACAGATAACGGAAATGATGATGGTAACGACAACGGCAACGGCAACGACAATGGTAATGGTAGTGGCAGTGGCTCTGACAGCGGTTCCGGCAACGGTTCCAATGGTGTCGGCAGCGGCTCAGACAGCGGATCTGGCAATGGCTCCAACGGCAGCAACTCCGGCAGCGGAAACGGCTCAGGAAGCGGCTCAGACAGCGGGTCTGGCAATGGCTCCAATGGCAGCGGCTCCGGCGGCGAAAATGGCTCAGGAAGCGGCTCAGACAGCGGTTCCGGCACTGGCTCCAACGGCAGCAACTCCGGCAGCGGAAACGGCTCAGGAAGCGGCTCAGACAGCGGATCTGGCACTGGCTCCAACGGCAGCAACTCCGGCAGCGAAAACGGCTCAGGAAGTGGCTCAGACAGCGGATCTGGTACTGGCTCCAACGGCAGCGGCTCAAGTGGCGATGATGGCTCGAGTGGCTCAGACAGCGGATCTGGCAATGGCTCCAATGACAGCGGCTCCAGCAGCGAAAATGGCTCAGGAAGCGGCTCAGACAGTGGATCTGGCAGCGGCTCCGGCAGCGGAAATAGCTCAGGAAGCAACTCCAGCAGCGGATCGGGCACTAGCTCCAATGGTAGCGGCTCCGGCAGCGGAGATAGCTCAGGAAGCGGCTCTAGTAACGGCTCTGGCAATGGTGCTAGTGACAGCGGCTCTGGTAGCGGAGATGGCTCAGGAAGCGGCTCTAGTAGCGGATCGGGCACTAGCTCCAATGGCAGCGACTCCAGCAGCGGAGATGGCTCAGGAAGCGGCTCTGGCAGTGGATCCAACGGCAGCGACTCCGGCAGTGGAGATGGCTCAGGAAGCGGCTCTGGCAGCGGTTCTAGCAATGGTGCTAGTAGCAGCGGTTCTGGTAGCGGAAGTGGTTCTGTCAGTGGTACCGACAGTAGTGGCTCAGGCTCAGGCTCGGGCTCGGGTTCGACTAGCGGAGGGGACTCAAGCGGTCCCTCCGGAAGTGCGACTCCCGATCTCGCCAACGCTGCAACCCATCTGGTCTATAGTCGTGGCATTACAGCCGGCATTGCCCTACTTGTAGGCTTGGCTCAGGTTTTGTGAAATGCCTTTCGCTAGTACGCAGTCAGGGTAGCTCGGGCTTCTTAAAGCTCCAGACGTTTTTGAACTGTCTCGTTAATTTGTTTTTGATGTAAGTTTTGATAAATTGTTCTTCTAAGTGTGACCAATTGGGTCGAGCTGGAGCGTTTGGTGTCTTAGCAACTAGCAGTATCCGCCATAGAGAACATAGGGCCTTACCAATTATCTATGTATGAACACAACAATGGTAGGCTGATGTGCAACGGGAGTTCAGATCACGTGAGATTTCGATCCGTGACTGTCGAGTCGCAGCGAAAAACAATGACTAGAGAGCGCACCAGTCCAAGCCATTCGAACATCATATATTGAAGACGAAAGCACACTGAGGATACAGCGTCAGTCATAGGAACCTTTGTGATCATCGAGCCCTGATTACAACGAGATTGACACAGCCGAACCCTGTCTTTATATGAGTCGCAGCTTAATGGACGACGACTTCAGTCTGTCGCTTGTCCTCCGGCAATGCAAGCGCGCAAAATAGCGAAGCTTCAAGCAAATGCGCCCGTGAAGCTCAGTAATAAGATTAGGCTGAGCATTGCTTCCAGAACACTACCTGCACCCTCGCTCTGTATAAACAGCTACATGACCACCAAAACGCTCGAAGATGTTCTCTGCATGCAAGTTAAACAGATGTGGCTTGGATGGCATACTACACTATCGATAAGGACCACCAGTACTTTCTAGCAGCCTCGAAACTGAATTTGCAAAGAACTTTGAATTCTTCTGGCGGGGTCAGTCACTAGTGTCACCTGATGTAACCCGCATGTCGAGATAAGCAGGGAGGTCCTCAAGGGTAAGGGTCAGTTGAGCCTCGGCTACCAGGGTTGTGTATTACGCTTAGGGTCTGGCTCCGCCAGCTATTATATAATTAAGTGACCGGGGAATTCACACTGTGTGAGATAGTGGCGGTTCGTCTAAATTAAACGTGTATGTAGGCCCAACATGAACCTGCATGAGATGAGGGGTTAGTGATTGGGTGGGCATGTATATAAGATCGTCACGGAAATTGTTAGTGGGGACCTCAACACCTGCACCTCCCCACTACTCGGAGCACATGTTCGACATCAGGCTAACTTTATTGGTTTTTGCTTGTATTATTGGCTACTTACTCCTTCACGAGTTTGTATGGCTTCTTTGGTACCGGCATGCGGCGAGGCGTCTCAAGTTGTCGACTCCCCACTACGTTGAGTCCTCTTTTCCTCTTGGTATCCGACGAATCTTCGAAATGCTACAACAAGCACAAAAATTCGAACTACTCGAAGTTTGGACAAGAGAGCGATTCGAGAAGATCAAATATCGAACATCGTTGCGCCAAATTCCCTTTCAGTATCAAATCTTCACCATTGAGCCTGTGAACATCAAAAGCGTCCTTGCAACCCGTTTCTCAGATTACAGCTTGGGGATTCGCTTTCGTATAATGGGCCCCGTGTTTGGAAGTGGAATATTTACTTTAAGCGGAGAAGGCTGGAAGCACTCCAGGGCCTTGCTCCGCCCACAGTTTTCACGGGAACAGGTTGGGCGTGTTGAGCACATTTCGAAGCACGCTGATACTCTGATCCGATCCATTGAAAAGCAACAGCAACGAAGCGAGTTTATCAACATTCAGCATTACTTTCACTTGTTCACCATGGACACCGCTACTGAGTTCCTCTTCGGCAAATCAATCGAGAGCCTTAATCCCGAGAGAAAAGCACGCATTGTCACGCGCTCTGGCGAGACAATGACCGCGGAAGACTTCGTCACGTCCTATACATTTTTGAATCATTATGCTTTCAAACGTTCTATGATGACCACTTTGTACTGGTGTCTAAACTCTAGTGAGTTCAGAATGCATCGGCGACGCGCTCGGGCCTTTATTGATTACTATGTTGATTTGGCATTGGAGGCGACCAAGGATGATCATGACGATACAAAGACAATTGACGACGGGGCCAAAGCATACACGTTCGCGTTAGAGCTGGCCAAAGTCACAAGAGATCCTGTAGTAATTCGTGATCAAATTTTCAACATCCTAATTGCAGGACGGGACACAACAGCTTCAACCTTAAGCTTTGCCCTGTTTCATTTAGCAAAAGATCCTCGAAGGCTTCACAAACTAAGAGAGGAGGTTCTCAGGCTATTTGGCACAGAAAAGATCGCTCCTACAGTTTCGTTTGAGACGTTGAAGCAAGCTATTTACTTGAAACACTTCATCAATGAGGTTTTACGACTTGCGCCCGTTGTTCCCATGAACTCCAGAGAGGCTATCAAAGACACTGTACTGCCTACTGGAGGAGGTGTGGATGGTAATGAGCCCGTATTTGTCCCAAAAGGAGCGAGGGTTCACTATTCCGTGTTTATGACGCATCGTGACCCTGCAATCTGGGGTGCAGATGCAAACAAGTTCAACCCAGAGCGTTGGGAAACTTTAAAACTGGACGACTTGTGGGCTTTTCTCCCGTTTAACGGAGGACCTCGCATTTGCCTTGGTCAGCAGTTTGCATTGACAGAAATTACTCTCACCCTTGTTCGTTTGCTACAGCGATTTGAGACCATTGAAACGGGCCCTGCCTTCCCTGACGAGCCCCGACTTATGCTATCATTGACACTGATGAACGCACCGCCTGGGGTACCAATCCGCCTTAAGTAATGCGTGTGTGGCGTGGAAGGCTTCTCACTGGTCAGGCCAGCGTTGAATTGAGTGTCAATTGTGTAGTAAGGACTTGTCACAGAGAATCGGGCAATAAGAGATCTTCGCTCGTCCATTTCGCTCACTCAACTTAGTTGAGACCAACAAAGATTAAGAAAAACTTCATTGGCATGAGCCTTGGCCTCAACAGTTATGATTCGAGCCGAATTTGCAAAGAAAAATCTGATGTAGGATTTTAGCTAACTCTCTTCCTCGCTTAAATTACCGACGCTAAGTTTTGCCGACGTCAGAAGGCTCTCTTTGATATGTTTGCTTTCCCACTCCTAAACCTCCCATTCCCCTGGCTGTTAGCGCATGAATTTGATTTTGGCACCGGTTGTACCCTGTCTGTTTCGTCTTTAGTTCTCATGCTTTTGATTACCAGTATTAGAAAGCTGATACATTGGCTCTTGGTCTTGGTAGTGTGCCGGTAATAGCCCGAGGATAATTCCTTCCTTCTCAAGTACAGCCCGCTAAATTTTAACGTATGAGATGATGACAGAGAGCGTTGCCTTCAGACTCGCTTTGGATAGGCAACCAGATGCATTCTTGGGGTTGCGGTCACGATGGGCGCCACAGCCATAGTGGGGATTGAGCGGAAGCGCTATTAGGGTCTCTTAGTATTAGGTCAAGTGAGAGAGGTGTCATACTTGAATAATTGAGGTCCCTCACATAAAGGGAACAGCCGCCCACCTGCAATAAACGAGCCACAAAATCTCACAGACGCAGGGGTAGCTTTAGTATTTGAGCATTGTTCATATAAGCGATAGAAGACTGCTATACAAACACGTATTGGGGAAAAAGCATATGATGGTGAAAAGAGACAGCACGCGTTTGCTTAACAGGATGAGACGGTGACCCATTGCCGACTAATGTCCCTAGCATATGGCCAGTTGAGTTTCAGTTACACCGAGTGGCCACGAGATCCTGAGGAACCCTTACATCAGGAATGGCTAATATAATAAGTCCCTCGGCTTCGGAAAGAATATAGATAGCAGTTAGGGGCCGTTGGATGCACCCATACGTACGCGGCGGTAGCGTGTCGAAGAAAGCCACGGGCATCTTAGACTAGTCGAACGAAGAGGAGAGCGATGTACAGCTATAAGAGTGTGGGGTCAGTCGGAGGGCTACTTCATTATGCCGGAAACGCTGTCGCGACCTCTGCACCTACCACAAACCTGTTGATGGTGGACCTTATACTTTTGAGAGGCCAAGTATCTGGCTTATGTAGCTCGATTTACGTCAAATTGGTGGAAGACTGACGAGAACGAATGATTCGATGCTTCTCAAGATAATGCACCAAGCACTCACCAAACTACATACTTGTTTCATTTCAGAACCTTACGACTCAAAAGCTGCTTCTCAGTATTGAGGATCGCTGAATATCTCCACAGGTGGTACGCGTTAATATGCACGAGAATCACCAAACCATGGTTCGGGTCATAAGCTAACGACGTAAATGCCTGAGACTGGTAATATACCGAGCGACCCAATTCCGCGCCTGATACATACTGTGCTGTGACAGCAGAATCTTACTGCGAACCGGTATACCTCCGCGGCGTGAGGCTGGGAGCATACTTGCGAGCGTTGCTGAGCAGCATTTTGCAGGGGATGGCGTACGGATGCAGCACAATAAGGGATAAGTGATATGAACTAAGCTCGAAGCATGGCAAGCCAATTAAAACTAGCAATCGTCGGTGAAACGCCACTGTTGTTATTTGAACCGGGTCGGAAACTTAGCGTCTAGAGGCGTGATGACCACCTGGGTTGTTTGGCAGATTGTTCGACGTAGTGGCGCAGGGAGGCGGCAGATGTGCTTCGTATTGGCTTCGCTCCAGTCGTAAGCATTACGACCTGCCTAATGGCCCATGAAAACGCCGTGCCTCGAACAAATTCATCTAGCTCGAGCCCATTGTCCTCCAGAACTTGCAAGATGCGCCCCTGTTGACGTGGCTGAAGGATATTCATGCTATCAGCTTGAGGGCACCATCTTGAACGTGCCTTTAGACTAGCTCAGACGATGTAAACAAATCATCTGGTACCTCTAGGGATTCCAGTCTCGGCTCTTTGCGACTAAAAAGAGAAACTACCCTACACCCGATGTCAAATTGGATTCTGGTAGTTTTTGGCTATATTAGAGTATTGATATTTGGGCTCTGTACAAGCCCATAGGCGATCGCTTGTGAGGTGTAGAAGAACTCGAGTCGATTTATTGAGTCATGCCGGCGATTTTTACGGCCAAGCTTTTTCCTAAGCGCAATCGTACGTTGTGCCCCTGCATAACTAATTTTGTTGCTATTACGACACTTCTGTGCAATTTTCTCGCAACCCTATGGAACTTCGAAATGCGAGATAAGAGTGTCCTAACCTATGTTTCAGGGCGAGGTTTCAAAGGCCTCGAGTAGTTTCTATCTGAGTTTATAACGTGATTTTATGGCGAACACAAGTGTCTTACCAATGAGTTGAGGTCAGTAAGTTCAACTGGGACGACGCTCTCTACGGCAAAGATTTTCAACTGCGCAAACACAAGTTACACCCCTGAAGAAGGAGAAGATTGACGTGAAGCAGGCAATTCTGCCCGTAGAAACCCTGATACCTGGTAGTAAACATCCTTAGGATGTCTCCATGTGTCTCGCACATGAGCAATATGGGCGCCATGTATTCAATGAAAGTTCACGGCCACTGAAGGTTGATAAGTAAAGATCAACGGCATCAACGTGACACTGTAACAAATCTTGTAGATGACGGACCCTTCTTTTATTACGAGGAAGTCCGACGTTTGAAGCGCCGGATGGCCTTCAAAGTCGCCATCAAGTCTCTATTGATTGCAGCGGCGCTGACAGCTACGTGTGGATGTTATTTACTGCAGTAGATTGCAACCGACTTTTCGCTGGTATCCTTCACTCGACCACAGTAAGTCTAATTGACTGAACTTACACGAAAAAAATTCGTCTGGCGCTGAGCACAGCTTCTGTCCAATAATGTGGCAAGCGAGGCTTTCGATAAAAATAAATGTCGAAATAATCAGAGCGTCTCCATTGAATATACATGTATGAGAGCCGTCACACAATACCACATCAAGTTAAATTTCTTTCAACAATTTGAGCACCAATGAGTGGGTCATACCATTCTACCGCATCAGACTCGTTCCTTCTCACGAGCTGTGAAGCGTCTACGCGGTCCAATATCCTGCATCTTTTAAGTTTACAGATTAGCCTATGACTTAAACACATATAGTTGTGCTTTAATAAAGTCGAAATGACAAGCCAGGCATTGGCTGTCCGGTAAGCTCGATCCTCACCCTAGCGTACGAGCAATAAAACTCACAGACTTGGCCCATCACCCTAGTTATTTCAGGGGCAAATGTTCAGGGCTTTACTAACTGGCGCAAAGTCCAAATGAGCACTACTTATTATTCACAGCCCATATGGCCTACAAGTTATGCTTGAAAGCCCAGAGGTGTGAACGCATCACAACTTTTGGGTCAAGTTCCTCTTCGTTTACAAGTTGAATTCCCTCAAAAAAAGCTTGTTGAATTTGCCTACCCAGTTCATAGGCATGGTATTATCTGATTAAGCAGGTAGCAGCATCCGCATCTTGTAAAGTATTAGTGGGAACGATTCGACCTGTAACCAAAATATATTCAGGGCCATAAGGAGTTTTTTACAAGGCTATGGTAGTGGCTCAAGTCTTCAATGTTGAGTACCTATTTTCATCAGTCCTTCGATTACAATATTTATAAAAGGTTGGAGTATCCCCAATTCGTTCTCTTTCGACGCTTTCGACGCTCGCTGAGCGTGGTTTCTTGGCAGAATCAATATTTCTCCAGCCAGTTCTTGAAGCTACGAACATGATAATACAGAACGCGAGCTCTATGGGCATCAAAAAGCACCCAGACAGCCGAAAGCTGCCCATCAGATGGGCCCTCGCTGCCATTGAGAGACGTTGATGAGCGCAAGGTATAACAGAAGCAGGCTATTATTAAGAAAGCTCTACGACAAGGATCCCTATCTTTTTGGTCACATTTTGTTTTATGCTCGTCTAAGCATATTGACGAGACTAAGAGAAATTCATCATCGATGCCAATAACTTGTGTTTCTGACAATCAATGGTTCAATCACGCTTCCTATTCGATGCTTTTTACACCTCTTATGAGAACAGGCTAATTAAAGTTGTGGTGGTAGGGGGTTAAGGGCCAGCCTGGCCTCTGCCACCCTAATGTTTTGAACTACATTAGACGACCGCTAGTTAAAGTGCTTATTTAACAGCACGCAACTGGTCTAGGCCTTAAGAATGTGAAGTGCTGAAAAAACTTTCGGCTTGACGATACGTCACTGCCCAGTCTTGCTCATTGAAGAAGTTTACAATCAATCGGCAGATCGAAAAGTTAAAAAATAGTACATTTATAGACTCAATGGTCAAACTCACCCCATTCCCCCATAGCGCTATAGATGTACTTGGTCGAACTTTTCTTAATCTGTTAGTTATACTGTTTCTACGAGCGTTCACGTTGGACGCGACCACTTCAAGGCAAGCAAAGGGTGTTTCGGCCCTTTGTGATAAATTCTGTATAAAGGTACGCACTATCATAAACTCGTCTAAGCAGCCTTGTTTCTCTTCAAGCGGTCTAGTCACAGCATCCAGATCAAGTTCAGATTATTTTGCCACAGGGAGCTGGAAGCGAAATGTTTTTGCCTACAAATATTCCGTGCCACAAAAGATCTATATACTCAATGGAGACCACTCTAGGTCCTGCAATGTCTTACGCATCCCTAAACTTCAATATAAGATCAAACTGCGGAAGGCAAAAATCCTCTATGACTTAGACACTTGTCATACAACAAAGACCCGTCATCCTGATTACGGTAAGCACTCTGAACCAATTGATAGGATCTCAACTAGCTTTAGATTGAGCAAATTGTTATCACCAAAAACATGCCGTAAACAATTCGCAGCTCATATTTATGAAGAGCTAGAGTACACGTGCAGGGTGTTTGCCGGAACTGACTTGCAGAAACTTGCTCGGACACTTCTTCATTCGGTGCCTCCACTAAGCGCGAGAGAACCAGCTCTAGAACGAAGACCGCGCCGAACGTGAGCAGTCCGAAGCGAATTCCCCGACTTCCCACGCTAATTGGAGTCAACCAAATAAACAAATTCGTAGTGTTGCGCTGAACATTGTTGTACCGCTCCCTTCTGCTCCTGAGATCTTTAACACAGGCTGTAATAGCGATATTTACCGCCAAGCTAGCACATATTCCCAAGTACGCAGGCAGAGACACATCTTGAGTCGTCTTGATCGAAACTTTCATGGTATTCTTGGTGATATAAGCTCCTGACCTCCATTTATGAGAGTGATAACGAGAAGTAGTTGCGTTGGTGCCACAAGGTGATTATGGTGAGGATGAGTATCCTGCCTCAAGCGCATTTGGTTGCTGAAAAGTTTGCTGAAACTCAAAAGGCAGCAAGCTCTAGCCGCTAAAGTTTAGGCTCGTCATGTCGCAAATGAAAGTGTTCACATCCATCGTTAGACCCCTACCCATACACACTTTTTGGTTTAAAGGTAGCGAGTAATGATAACATTAATAGCAGCCCTTGTCTACCCAGCCATTCATATGTGTACACAATGTTTTGATGTGCGCTTACTGTAATCATTTTGTCGTCGTGAGTCTTATGGGACTCTTCGCGCGCTGCTGTCCTCGCCAAGGCCTGTGGAGCGTATGTAGGCTACCTGACCCAACCCTTTGTCGATTGTATGTGTCACAAACCTTGAGCTCGCACCATGCATGATAGTACCTTGAGCTCGTTCGAGTAATCCTGTGCGCTCTCACAAATGGAGCTGAGGCCTCACAAGTCTTCAATAGAGCTTAATTGATGGGGAGTGTTGCTTCTACTGTCAGCCCACCGATTCTTATTGCTTAGGCCCACCCAGCCGCCAAAATGAACTACAATAATAAGCAGAGCTTGCAGAGTCTCTAATCTCAGCCAGCCATTAGGGTTAGGAGCTGGGGAGCAATGTTGCACCAACCTTGCATAGAAGGGCGTGTGGCTGCCGTCCTTCGTAACATCTTAGCCTTTTCAGCCCCACCCCGCCGAAATTTGGCGAAGTATGGTGATTATCATTATAATTGAGGAGCATCTTCACCAGACGGTCGAGTCTTGCAATTAACAGCTTGAGGCAATGGAGTTGCTTTGCTTGCTAATTGTGGTCGACCGTCCTGACTCAACTGCCCAAAGAGGTTCTCGGCTGTTGTCATACCCGAACCCATACAACGGTGACGTTGCATAAGCTACAAACCTGCGGGCACCCATGATACGCTGCTTCAGACCACGTATACGCAACAAGCGTCTTCGAATTTTGAGCTAAAGGCGAAGACAGTCAGCACAAAGGTTTCCCGTACCATAAGAGCTGCATTCCAAGTCGACCGGATTCCCAACAAGAGGAACGTTAAGCTGCCTTCATCACGTATTGGTGATTATAGCGTCGACACGGGAATGATTGCGTCAGCTTCTGGCTAGCATCACTTGACTAGAGTCTGTACTAGCGTGGCCCATTGGAAAAGCCCTAGAGGTGTCTTCTCGATAGGCTCGGCGAACTAGCGACAGTGTCGGGTATGACCATAAGTAATTACTGGTCTAATTTTGAGACATTGTCGCTATGCTGCTTCACGTCGGTGGTGAGTTTGGAGTCTGTTGACTACTTTCTAGAGGGAAGGCACATCTTAGCCCTGTACACAAGTCGCTGTTGTCTTCCTGCCTGTCGAATCACTGAGGCAGGTCCTCACTCATCGCGTAGCCGGCGAAGGTCGGTTCAAAATATGTGTGCAGTCCCTAACGCTTTAATACAACTATCATAAGACTAAAGCTCCCAAGATCAACGAGCATAGTTCTGTCGGTGCGTCAATCTAGGGCAAACTTGTGCGCGTGGCGCAAAACTTGCGTCAGTCTTCAATCGGCCGATGAGCGTGGTCGAACCTAGCGCAGCCGCTGGTCAGTAATACATTGAAGGTTGCGGCTTTAGGTGTTTTTAGCCTACATGCCGTAAGGCAGTTATTGACATGAGTAATGAATATTAATGGGTTACTGGTCCTCTGGGTTTTTCGATTCTCTACGCCAGATGTATTACCTGCGAGTTCAGACCTCAAAACTCCTATCATACTAAGTGTGCGTAGCCTATATATGTGGCTTGACCAAGCTGAGGCTTGGCGT